>JAQBSW010004791.1:0-50000 GCA_029291075.1 Eudiplozoon nipponicum
TCTAGTCGAGGGCGTGTTCAGTCTTGCCTGAATACTAGTAAATTGTTGTTGAATTTTGTCATACGTGGCCAGTCGATTAGAATATCATGTTGGTGAAACTTTTGAATATTTAGGGCAAGTGTTTGTTGCTTTATATAAAGGGTCTCATAAAAATAATTTTTCTGATTTTGCTTTATGTAGAATGGATAAATTGGTCAAATTGATTTCGTGCCCCGTTTCCAATATGTCGACAGAAATAACTGATTTTCCTGACGGTGCCATGCCTTTGTTAATCAATTTCTGCGGTAAATGTTGCTGGATTCTGTTTATCAATTGCTTCTTCGTACGTCCAATATATGCGCGAACACACTGCGCACAGAGGATTAACTCTTAAACCTTCAATACAATAATGACCAGATCCCAGACATCATTTTGCAAAACAGCGAGTATGACATTTACATGCAAACAGGCACACACACACAGACACAAGCGCATACACACATACCAATCAGACAAAACAAGAAATAGAAGTAAAACCGAGTAAGATTTGTTGCCACCCGCATAATCAAATGCAAACCCAGAATGAATATAAATGAAGGATTATAAAGCGAAGATTAGTAGTCTCGAAATAAATGGCTATTATCCACTTTGTTATTAATGTTTTTTCTTCCTAATTAGAAATATACTGTGTAATATTCAAAGGCAATGGACATAATAAAGAATATATATATATATATATAGTATATATATATATATATATATATATATATATATATATAATTGAAAGGCAAAACAGGATAGAAAAACGTAAACATGGAGAGAGTGTTTAAAAAGAGAACAAATAATCAGTTGCAACTGATAGAAAAATGTAAACATGGAGATAGTGTGAAACAAGAGAAAAAACAATCAAGTGCGTGCATGCATAAATTCGGGCGTAATTTTTTTATGCATAAAGCATCATATTTTGATAGCTCGCTTCTTTTTTGGCATTTATTAATTATCTTAAATCTACGACTGGATAACATAATTCCGAAGTTTCACGGATGTTTTGCGCAATTGCAGACGTATATTCAGCATTTCATTTAAAACAGGCGCATAAGTTGCAACGTTCTATCATTCAAATTATTAACCGTCTGGCCGATCGGCTTACGTAAGTTGATCGACAGCTTGTGCATGTATATTTGTAAATATTATTTACATTTCATCACAGCTTGATGTTTAAAATTATTCTTAGTTTTATAATAAAACTTGGAAGGTATTTGACTTATAATTTAAACCACTGACAATAACAAAATCGAAGAAAACTCTGCTCTATATCGTAACGTTGGCAGTTTACCACATGCATTTGATTGATATCCGTAAGTAGTCTTGAAAAATATTACTGGAATATTTCTATTTACTTGTAGAATAAAAATGGGGATATTTTAATATTACCTGGGTAAAATTTAATGTCAATGACGGGCTTTTTTGAAAGGTTATTAATTAATGCCATCAAGGATTATAATGCCAGAAAAAGAAAGTTTTATAATCCTTAGTTCTACATTTATCACATGTGCTTCTACTAACCGATTAAGTAGTAATACATAACTCTTTTATTAAATCCTATTGTACACTCTAAATCAAAAAAATATATTTGCTTTAATGTTTTTTATTAGTTTTGTTAGTATGGGAAGACAGTAATAGCAAAAAATTTAAAGTGCGACATTAATTTCAGACATTTATCTTAGAGAGAATGTGAATATTTATTTTGAACATAAATCACAAAATATGGATTTAGATTTCTATTTCTCCGAGCTCATAATTGCTTAAATTATATTCTAAAATCGAAGCAATGAAAACAAATTCAGGCAAATGGCCCACGTAACGACAGCCAAAAATGAACTGCTGTACTTTTATTAATCACGTTTTCATCCAGTTTAGTGGTAAAGATTAACTTGAAAATCATTAATTTTATCCTTTATGCCCCTAATATTCTTCTACAAAAAGCTGTAACATTATGGTTTATTATAATTAATCCTTTAACAATGTACAAATTTTAGAATACTAGACACGTTTGAGATGTCCAAATTGCTTTCCAGGAATTTATCAGAGAAAATATTTCAAAAGTGCAAATTTTTCACATGGTTTTTCATTTCCAAACATTTTATAATTAATTATGCATAAGTTAATATTTTTAATCAATAAATTATTTTTAATACAAAGCCAAGGCAATTTAAAATATAATAGCCCACAACTGGAAAATAAATGTGCGCATGTGATGAAAAGAGAGTTCAGTGCGAATTATTACGTTTGAAGTGTTTCGTGTGCTCTAGTGTACGTTTATATTATAAATGCAATTTCCATGATTGTATAAACCGGTCTGGTAAATTAATAGTAATGTGTAGCCTCAAAAAGAAGTATGTGAACTTTTATTGTCTTTAAATTTTAATTGTATATCACTTCCATAATTTTACAATGCCAGCCTTTGAAGTCAGTTTGAAATGGGATAGTTTAAAATTTAGGTTCAAATCGTTACTCACGATAGTTCAACTGAATGAATTTCATGCCCTTATAATAAGTGGTATAAAACTGAACATTTAGTACAAGTGGTGGTTTGTGGATTCAGACCTCATTCGAGGCAAATATGTATATTTATATATATAAAGATCAAACTGGTCTGTTTAATGTATTGACTTTTCTATCATACCAGATGTATGGTGCACGCTGACTAAATTTATATCATACGATTTTACTTTTTTCTTTTATATATATTTATACATGAAATCATGTACAAAAGCTATATTATTCTTATTAAAATAGTCATGAATTTATGTGTAAAATTTATTACAAATTCTATATTTTGGATAATATTTACTTGGCACCAATTTCCATAAATAGAAGCATAATATTTCGTAATGTATTTATAATAATTTAAACAAGTTGTGATCTTCCATATTATAAATTAAACTTTGCAGATTCCATTGTTTTCATTTTTATCGACAATTTATAATAATTTCTAATTGTACTTGTAATTATCTTCCTCTGAAATTATGTGGAGTACTGAAGCTTTGCACACCTAAATACGAGTAAACATTTTCCATCATTATTTATTCTATATATTATTTTATAACCCTATATTTTGATAGCAGATGTGAATATATTGTGTTATGTATTTGCTTGCCATTCCTGGATTTGAGCTGAACCCAGGAACTTATTTAATCATATTACAAAGGACTTGGTCTGATTTTGGAAGTTGATCTATAATGTGTATTTCTATGACTATGCGTGTGCTGACAGTGAGGTTAATGTTCTTGTTTGGAAGGTTAACCTGTGATATGGGTATAGTGTTCCGCGTGATTGGATCGGTGAATGTTTCCGTGAGATGAGCAAATTTAAAATTAAATTCTAATTGTATTGAAGTAACTTTTTATTAAAGACGGTGAAATCCTTTCGTTGAACCAATTTTTTATCTGCAAATTTAAAAGCACTTCTTTCAACCTATTCTTCCTGGTTATATAATTTCCTATAATACGCAAAATTATTGGAGTAAGTTGACATTGTTACGTAATGCTGTCTATATTTAATTGCCATTTTCCTTCACAAAAAGGGATGTCATGATTTGAACGAAATGAAATTTGACTCTCTTTCATAAATCAAAGAAAATTTGAAAACAGTTTAGCCTAGTTAGCCTTGCCAAGCATAGATTCGGTGGTAACTCATTGAGGATATCTATTGTTTATCCCTAACACCTCTTCATTTTAAAGGGTTCACCGTAATTTGTGTGTAGAACCCCTTCCTAAAACTGATGTCTCGAATGCTTTATAATTGTCTATGTAAATATTTTCTCCGTACTTTAATCGATCGCAATTCTCTATACCGCCGATGATGAATAATCAAGATCCTGATATATGATACTCGCAGCCATGATAAAATAAGGCTCCGGATTTAAATAAAATTCTGTAATCTGTGTTTAAAACGTGAGTAATTTTATTGTGGGACAAAAAAACAGCAATTTACTCTTTCTATCATCGTTGACAACATGTCCACACCATAATTCAAGAGATGTTCATTGCACTGAGAAATAGACAAACGCCTAAAGCTTTTACACGAACATTTGTTGCGCGGGCGGTGATAACAATTATTATAATCAAGGTTGCGGTCTTGATATAAGAACCTAACCCATTAATTACTTACATATGTCAGTATAAACTTATACTGGCATATGTAAGTAATTAATGGGTCAGGTGCTTAAAGCTTTTCTTTAGAAGAACAACTGTTGAACTAATTAATAAGCAGTTATGGACAACATTTTAAATTACACGCTAAGTTCTTTTCACCAGTGCCCAACTCGACTGAAATATCTGATACATTATATTGTCAATTTTGTTAAAGTTAGAGCTGCACGCATTTAATAGTAAACATAAAATGAAGAAGCTGGATATTTAAATACTCAGACACGCTCGTACATACACGCATGCTCATACAGTCATGTACAAATACACACTCACAAAAATTTCACCAGTTTTTATTCAACTGTACCCGTGTAAATGAGAAGAGGTATATATATAGTGGCAGTAAGAACAAACAACGCATAGTCATACAATCTTATTTCACTTAGTATCTAAAGCTATTGTTCTTGATTCGTTAGTATATCTGCGTCCATCCAACTCACACTGTACATTGTTGTAACCAATCTCCTTACGTCATGTTAGCCTTTGTTTCGCGCACCTAGACCTAACTACTTATTGGGTGAAATTCAGACCACTCCTTTGCGAAACGTCACTTGGTGGGCCATCGCTTTCTACTGTAATTGCGTCCGTAATTGACGTATGTGTCGATTTTGGCGAAGCGTTGGTTGTTTTAAAGGCATGTCCGCTGCGTCTTTGTTCCAGTCCACCATTTAATTTCTTTTGAATCTATTTTCTGCACGCTTAAGCAGGGCCTCAGCTTATACTGCGGCTACAGCTCTCAAAACCTAGAAGCATTTTCTGTGTTTTTGCCTTGTAGAGAACTGAAAATTGCTACCACTAAGCAGCATGACCTGTGAGTAGTACATGTTCGCAAATTGCTGATTTTTGTGCAGGAGCTGCACCCCTCTTTAATAGTTTTTGAGGGAGATGCTGATTTATTCTAGTTTCGAGCCTCTTTTTTGATCTGCCGATGTACTGAGCGCTGCAGGTACATTGAAATTTGTATACAGACAAAGGTGTTGACGTCACAGAGAGGCTATCTTTTTCATTCGTGCGCATCAGTTTTGTTGTGTTGAACACCACTCTCACCTGTATTGATGGAAACTGTGCTTTTGTCGCTCGAATTACTTTTCGTTTGAAGATTTCCGCTGGAAGATCACCTCCAAAGGGAACACTAAGCGTTACTATCTGGGGAGTTTGATTTTCTTCCAAATTGGCCTCGATTTTGTTGCGTTGCCTCAAGTTGTATTCGATGAACCAGTCTGGATAGCCATTATTTCTCAACGCTTCGCGAAGCAAATTTAGCTCTACTTCAATGTTGTCCGGTGAACAAATCCTGCGTATTCGTGTGCCCAAATTTATTATTAGGTTCCTTTTGTACGCCCTTGGCACACTACTCATATAATGGATATATTGTCCAGTCCAGCTTGATTTCTAGTGAACTGACCTTGAGAGAGTACCTTCTTCATCTCTCGTTATTCCTACATCTAGGAAGGATAAATATCCGTCTTTTTCTTCTTCTATTGTAAACTTGATTGCCTGGTCTACCTTGTTTATGTGATGTAGCAGTGAATTTGTATCTTCATCCTTTTCAACGACCATGAAAGTATCGTCAACGTAGCGCACGTAAAAATGAGCTCCATTGATAAATGGTTTTAAACCAGTTGTTTCTAAATGGTGCATGTATATGTCTGCCAATACTGGTCCAAGAGGACTACCCATACCTATGCCGTCAATTTGTCTGTAGAAGACTTCTTGGAATACGAATTGTACGTTGGATGTGCATAATAGAAGTAGTTCTCTCATGTCGTCCACTTCTATCAGTGTTTCCGCTCCTGATGATCGTATATATTCACATAGGATATTTATAGTTTTATTTACTGGAATGCTAGTAAAGAGTGACTTTATATCGAGGGACACCATTTTCCTCTCTTTCAAATTTAGGTCGCGAATTTTTTCTACGAATTGAAAGCTATCCTGTACAACGTGGTCTATTCTTCCTTTCATGATAGGCTTTATAATCCGGCATAATAGTCTGGCTGCCTTGTGCTGTGGGGAATTTATCATAGATAAAATGGGCCTGAAAGGCGGAAGTCCTTCATTGTTGGTCATTTTGTGAACCTTGGGCAACCCATATAATATCGGTTGCGTTGAACCTACGGGCTTGGCATGTTTGCATTCTGTAATAAAAGCATTTTTGTGCTCTATGTCGATTTCTTGTTTAGCCTCGACCTTCGAAATAATTCGGTTTAGAATCTTCGTTATGGAATTTTCTAATTTTGCCGTAGTGTCGCGTTGTACCTCTTCGCGTTTAAATTTTGATTTGTCATTCAGAATTTGTAACATCGCCTGACTATAGTCCGTATAGTTCATTAACACTACGCCTGTCTCCTTTGTCTGGCTTCATGAGTCTGACTTGTTTGTTTCGTTGTAGCTCATTCAGTTCTTCTAGATGCCTTTTGGTGACCAGTTTATTGCCTTTGAATGTGCGCATATATTGGCCATACGCACTTCGGAGGTCCGATTTAAAGAGCGAGATGTCGTATTTTTCATTTGATTTGTGTTTTGTGGCATCTTCAAAGAAGCATTCCATTGATGCCTGCATATGCATTTCTTCACGTTCGTTTATTCTAGTTTTTGTTATGCAGTATTTCGGTCCAAGAGAGAGAACTTCATTTTGATGTTTTGTTAGATTTATGTCGGCGTAATTAAAAATAAGTTTGCCTGGATTCTCAGGAAACTTTTTGAGCTAAGAACATTGCACTGCATTTCGCGCTAGTTTTTAATCTCTCTCTTCCTCGCACCGTCTGTAATCTATGCTATCTCTTTTAAAAAATTAATTCGAATTTCATCTTCTAACATCTGCAGTTTAGACTCTATAGATAGACATTTAAGTTTGTAGCTATCCGCATTTGCTTATTCTTCTTCGATGACATTTTCAAGAATGCGCCGATGAATATTCTCTGATTGATGCTGATTTGTACTTTTCCAACGTTTAATCACGTTAGTTGGGATTGTTTCCTCACATAGACAATTTTTATAATACATCACACGTTCCACACATTCACCATATCTACACGAATAGGATATATATGCATTAATTGTTGTACGTGGAATAGGGTGACCACGGTTTTTCAATAAATGGATAGTTTCTAATTTCACGATTTTTAAAATGTAAGAACAAAACAACGTACTCCATGGAATAACATTTATTAATAAATCTTATTTCTACCAGTATCTACAGCCATTGTTCTGGATTCGTTAGTATATTCGTTCATCCAATCCCACTGTACATTTGTTGTAACCAATCTCCTCTTCGTTATGCTAGCCTTTGTTTTGCGCAATTTAGACCACTACTTTTGCGCAATTTAGACCACTCCTTTTGCGTAACGTCATTTGGTGTGTCATCGCTTTCATTGTAATTGCGTCCGTAATTGATGTATGTGTCGTATTTTGCGAAGCGTTGGCTATTTTTAAAGGCATGTCAGTTATGTCTTTGTTCCAGTCCAATTTAATTTCTTTTTGAATTATTTTCTGCACGTTTAAGCAGGGCTTCAGCTTATTAATTGCAATAGCTTCAAAAGCCAGAAGCATTTTCTCTGTTTTTGCCTTGTAGAGAACTGAAAAATTGTTACTACTAACAGCATGACCTGTGAGTAGTACATGTTCGCAAATTGCTGATTTTTGTGCAGGAGCTGCACCCCTCTTTAATAGTTTTTGAGGGAGATGCTGATTTATTCTAGTTTCGAGCCTCTTTTTTGATCTGCCGATGTACTGAGCGTTGCAGGTACATTGAAATTTGTATACAGACAAAGGTGTTGACGTCACAGAGAGGCTATCTTTTTCATTCGTGCGCATCAGTTTTGTTGTGTTGAACACCACTCTCACCTGTATTGATGGAAACTGTGCTTTTGTCGCTCGAATTACTTTTCGTTTGAAGATTTCCGCTGGAAGATCACCTCCAAAGGGAACACTAAGCGTTACTATCTGGGGAGTTTGATTTTCTTCCAAATTGGCCTCGATTTTGTTGCGTTGCCTCAAGTTGTATTCGATGAACCAGTCCGGATAGCCATTATTTCTCAACGCTTCGCGAAGCAAATTTAGCTCTACTTCAATGTTGTCCGGTGAACAAATCCTGCGTATTCGTGTGCCCAAATTTATTATTAGGTTCCTTTTGTACGCCCTTGGCACACTACTCATATAATGGATATATTGTCCAGTCCAGCTTGATTTCTTGTGAACTGACCTTGAGAGAGTACCTTCTTCATCTCTCGTTATTCCTACATCTAGGAAGGATAAATATCCGTCTTTTTCTTCTTCTATTGTAAACTTGATTGCCTGGTCTACCTTGTTTATGTGATGTAGCAGTGAATTTGTATCTTCATCCTTTTCAACGACCATGAAAGTATCGTCAACGTAGCGCACGTAAAAATGAGCTCCATTGATAAATGGTTTTAAACCAGTTGTTTCTAAATGGTGCATGTATATGTCTGCCAATACTGGTCCAAGAGGACTACCCATACCTATGCCGTCAATTTGTCTGTAGAAGACTCCTTGGAATACGAATTGTACGTTGGATGTGCATAATAGAAGTAGTTCTCTCATGTCGTCCACTTCTATCAGTGTTTCCGCTCCTGATGATCGTATATATTCACATAGGATATTTATAGTTTTATTTACTGGAATGCTAGTAAAGAGTGACTTTATATCGAGGGACACCATTTTCCTCTCTTTCAAATTTAGGTCGCGAATTTTTTCTACGAATTGAAAGCTATCCTGTACAACGTGGTCTATTCTTCCTTTCATGATAGGCTTTATAATCCGGCATAATAGTCTGGCTGCCTTGTGCTGTGGGGAATTTATCATAGATAAAATGGGCCTGAAAGGCGGAAGTCCTTCATTGTTGGTCATTTTGTGAACCTTGGGCAACCCATATAATATCGGTTGCGTTGAACCTACGGGCTTGGCATGTTTGCATTCTGTAATAAAAGCATTTTTGTGCTCTATGTCGATTTCTTGTTTAGCCTCGACCTTCGAAATAATTCGGTTTAGAATCTTCGTTATGGAATTTTCTAATTTTGCCGTAGTGTCGCGTTGTACCTCTTCGCGTTTAAATTTTGATTTGTCATTCAGAATTTGTAACATCGCCTGACTATAGTCCGTATAGTTCATTAACACTACGCCTGTCCCTTTGTCTGGCTTCATGAGTCTGACTTGTTTGTTTCGTTGTAGCTCATTCAGTTCTTCTAGATGCCTTTTGGTGACCAGTTTATTGCCTTTGAATGTGCGCATATATTGGCCATACGCACTTCGGAGGTCCGATTTAAAGAGCGAGATGTCGTATTTTTCATTTGATTTGTGTTTTGTGGCATCTTCAAAGAAGCATTCCATTGATGCCTGCATATGCATTTCTTCACGTTCGTTTATTCTAGTTTTTGTTATGCAGTATTTCGGTCCAAGAGAGAGAACTTCATTTTGATGTTTTGTTAGATTTATGTCGGTGTAATTAAAAATAAATTTGCCTGGATTCTCAGGAAACTTTTTGAGCTTAGAACATTGCACTGCATTCCGCGCTAGTTTTTTAATCTCTCTCTTCCTCGCACCTTCTGTAATCCATGCTATCTCTTTTAAAAAATTAATTCGAATTTCATCTTCTAACATCTGCAGTTTAGACTCTATAGATAGACATTTAAGTTTGTAGCTATCCGCTTTTGCTTCTTCTTCTTCGATGACATTTTCAAGAATGCGCCGATGAATATTCTCTGATTGATGCTGATTGGTACTTTTCCAACGCTTAATCACGTAAGTTGGGATTGTTTCCTCACATAGACAATTTTTATAATACATCACACGTTCCACACATTCACCATATCTACACGAATAGGATATATATGCATTGATTGTTGTACGTGGAATAGGGTGACCACGGTATTTCAATAAATTGATAGTTTCTAATTTCACCATTTTTTAAAATGTAAGAACAAAACAACGTACTCCATGGAATAACATTTATTAATAAATCTTATTTCTACCAGTATCTACAGCCATTGTTCTGGATTCGTTAGTATATTCGTTCATCCAATCCCACTGTACATTTGTTGTAACCAATCTCCTCTTCGTTATGCTAGCCTTTGTTTTGCGCAATTTAGACCACTACTTTTGCGCAATTTAGACCACTCCTTTTGCGTAACGTCATTTGGTGTGTCATCGCTTTCATTGTAATTGCGTCCGTAATTGATGTATGTGTCGCATTTTGCGAAGCGTTGGCTATTTTTAAAGGCATGTCAGTCATGTCTTTGTTCCAGTCCAATTTAATTTCTTTTTGAATTATTTTCTGCACGTTTAAGCAGGGCTTCAGCTTATTAATTGCAATAGCTTCAAAAGCCAGAAGCATTTTCTCTGTTTTTGCCTTGTAGAGAACTGAAAAATTGTTACTACTAACAGCATGACCTGTGAGTAGTACATGTTCGCAAATTGCTGATTTTTGTGCAGGAGCTGCACCCCTCTTTAATAGTTTTTGAGGGAGATGCTGATTTATTCTAGTTTCGAGCCTCTTTTTTGATCTGCCGATGTACTGAGCGTTGCAGGTACATTTAAATTTGTATACAGACAAAGGTGTTGACGTCACAGAGAGGCTATCTTTTTCATTCGTGTCATCAGTTTTGTTGTGTTGAACACCACTCTCACCTGTATTGATGGAAACTGTGATATTGTGGCTCGAGTTCCTTTTCGTTTGAATATTTTCCTTGCAAGATCACCTCCAAAGGGAACACTAAGCGTTACTATCTGGGGAGTTTGATTTTCTTCCAAATTGGCCTCGATTCTGTTGCATTGCCTCAAGTTGTATTCGATGAACCAGTCCGGATAGCCATTATTTCTCAACGCTTCGCGAAGCAAATTTAGCTCTACTTCAATGTTGTCCGGTGAACAAATCCTGCGTATTCGTGTGCCCAAATTTATTATTAGGTTCCTTTTGTACGCCCTTGGCACACTACTCATATAATGGATATACTGTGCAGTCCAGCTTGATTTCTTGTGAACTGACCTTGAGAGAGTACCTTCCACATCTCTCGTTAATCCTACATCTAGGAAGGATAAATATCGGTCTTTTTCTTCTTCTCTTGTAAATTTGATTGCCTGGACTGCCTTGTATATGTGATGTAGCAGTGAATTTGTATCTTCATCCTTTTCAACGACCATGAAAGTATCGCGAACGTAGCGCATGTAAAAATGAGCTCCATTGATAAATGGATTTAAACCAGTTGTTTCTAAATGGTGCATGTATATGTCTGCCAATACTGGTCCAAGAGGACTGCCCATACCTATGCCGTCAATTTGTCTGTAGAAGACTCCTTGGAATACGAATTGTACGTTGGATGTGCATAATAGAAGTAGTTCTCTCATGTCGTCCACTTCTATCAGTGTTTCCGCTCCTGATGATCGTATATATTCACATAGGATATTTATAGTTTTATTTACTGGAATGCTAGTAAAGAGTGACTTTATATCATGCAGTACGCTGTTTTGTTATTACATTTTAAAAATGGGTGAAATTAGAAACTATAAATATATATATATATATATATATATATATATATATATATATATATATATATATATATATGTACAGCCATGTGTAATAGAAGCTACAAATATATTATGTACGTTACTATGTAAAATTTTGCATCCGATATTTCCAGTTACGTACATTTTATGCAAGTCTACTAGAGATGAGAGCAGATTATCTAATCTTGCTTGCCATATATATGAACTGCAGTTTAATTCTCGCAGGTCAGTTTGCCGTGGAACTCCGCTGATGGTCATGGAAGATCGAAACGCGTCAGTGCGTTGCGGCTGGCGGTAGCTTTGCTTCTGTTGTTCGACGACTGCTAAAATAAAATGGGATTTTTATTTGCTTAAAGCTCGCGAACTTGATGTAAAAAAGTAATATCACAAAACGCGCAAATAATTATTGTTTCATTGTATTGTCTACATATTTGATTTCGTCGAGAGCTACAGCTAATTTATATTCTTGACTGCACTCCACGTACATTATATAGCGAGATTACCAGAGTTGAATCCGCTTATCTAATTGTGCTTGCCATATATATATATATATATATATATATATATATATATATATATATATATATATATATATATTATATATATATATATATATTTATATATATATATATATGATATCCATTCCTTTTAATTTACAACAGTTTTCTTATAATTAGGAAAACAGAAATAACAAAGTAGATAAAGGCCATGTATTTCGTGAATACAAATCATTTCCTATACACTCATACATATTTATACATTTTGGGTTTTCAATTGATTATGCTAGTGGTAACAAATCTGTCTCGTTTTTACTGCGGTTTCTTGTTCTGGCTAGTTGTTGAGTGTCTATGCGTTTGTTTTTGTGTGTTTGCGTGTTTGTGTGTAAAAATCATTCTCGCAGTATTGCGAAGTGATGTCTGAGATCTTGTCATTATTGTTTTGATAGCTTGAGAATTAACCATATGTGCGCATTGTTCACTGTTACATACACAAGTGCTACTTTTCCCAATATAGTTGATCGTTTCACCTCATTGCGCAAAGTATTCACGTGGTAACAACGCCAGTGTTGATTGCAATGGTAAACGCTCACATTGTTTGCAGACTTCTGTCATCGTATGCGCCTCTGTTATTTCCAATTCAGTTTCTTGCCAATCCGATTGTACGTTTGTTGATTCTAGTCGTGGGCCTTTTTGTCTTGTCTGGATACTAGTAGATTGTTGTTGAATTTTGTTATTCTTGGTCAGTCGATAAGAATATCATGTTGATGAATCTTTTGAATATTAAGGTCAGGTGCTTGTTGTTTTATGCAAACACGCATACACACAAACACAAATGCATACACACTTACCAACTAGCCAAAACAAGAAACAGCAGTAAAAACGAATCAGATTTGTTACCACTAGCATAATCAATTGAAAATGTATAAATATGAATGATTGTATAAGAGATTATTTGTATTCACGAAATAAATGGCGTTTATCCACTTTGTTATTTGTGTTTTCCTAATTATAAGAATACTGGGTAAATTTAAAAGGAATGGACATCACATATATATATATATATATATATATATATATATATATATATATATATATATATATATATATATATATATATATATATACTATATATATGGCGAGCACAATTAGATAAGCGGCTCTCAATTCTGATAGTCTTGCACATATTGTACTTGAGTGCAGTCACGAATATAAATTGTTTGTAGCTCTCGCCGAAATCATATATATAGACAATACAATTAAACAATAATTATTTGCGAGTTTTGTGGTATTATTTCTTTACATCAAGTTCGCGAGCTTTAAGCAAATAACAATCCCACTTTATTTTACTAGTCGTCGAATAACAGAAGCAAAACTGCCTCACATTGCAACGCACTGACGCGTTTCGATCTTCCATGACCATCAGCGGAGTTCCACGGCAAACTGACTTGAGAGACTTAAACCACAGTTCATATATATGGCAAACAAAATAAGATAATCTGCTCTCATCTCTAGAAAACTTGCAAAAAATGTACGTAACTAGAAATGTCGCCTGCGAAATTTTGTTTTTGGCTGGATACTAGTAGATTGTTGTTGAATTTTTTTATTCTTGGCCAGTCGATAAGAATATCATTTTGCTTTATGTTGTATATATATATAATACATACATATATATATATATATCATATATATATATATAATGTATATAAATGTAATATATATATAATGCGGTTTGGTCCTTGCTATGCTGTTTGATGTCGTTTTCTGGTGATGATCATTGGAGATCTTAACGCGTAATTGCCTTGTGCCTGGTGATAATTTGGTTTATGTTGTTCGACGACTGGTTAAATAAAATGGAAATTCTGTTTACTACCAGCTCAGGAACTAATATATATATATATATTCAAGTATGTATTAGGTGTTGCGAACCTAGTAAAAATTAATTCAGTTTTGACCAGAAGGATAACCCAAAGGCAGGATGAACGGACAGTATAATCTCATGCAAATTCGTTTCGTGCTTACTGGCAAGTCATCAGTAGGAGCCGATGTTACGCCCTTTAACCATTAAATATTTCGTCGAGGAATGTGGAAAAATAGGACTATACATTCTCCTAGACGAATGTGTAAACCTGCAATTGGGCAGCTAACATAATATAAAGTCTACGACAATGCGACTTCAACGCTAACTCACACTATATAATATATATACCGAGTCTGTAAAGGATACTAACACTATGGCTAGTGTGTTAGTAACTGATACCTTTTTTGAAATCGATGAATACAGGATACTAACACTATGGTTTCTTAGTCGGTATATGATACCAACCTGATGGATATCAATTTATGCTAAAGTTCACCCAAATTGTGAATTACAACAATTTCCGTACACCTGTTACTCCAGTTTATCCATACCCTCTGGCCTTCATCGATATCAGTTATCACGTTTCGCGGTATGCATGACATCATTCAATTAAATTTATTAGAGTTAAATACTGTTTGTTGCGAAGAACTAATATATATGCAAGTATGTATTAGGTGTGGCGAACCTAGTTACAATTAGTTCAGTTGTGACCTGTAGGATAAACCAAAGGCAGCATGCACGGAAAGTATAATCTCACTCACATTCGTTTCGTGCTTACTGGAAGGTGGTAAAACGTAAGCGCGTTGTAACTGGTGGTAGATTTGCTTATTTTATTCGACGACTAGTTACATACAATGAAATTGGTGCTTACTTTGGCTCGCAAACATGATTTAATTATTAGATACCACCACCGGCTCAGTCAATAATTATTTAATTGTTTTGTCTACATATATGTGTGTGTGGCAGAAGCTACGAACAGCTAAAGTTCGTCACTGCATAGAAATTTTGCAGCTGACATTTCTAATCACTTACAATGTTTGCAAGTCCACTGGAGATGAGATCCGCATATCTAATTATGCTTTCCATACATATGCAATGCGCTTTGATAATCGCTAGTCAGTTTGACGTTGTACTATGGTGATTCGCATGGAAGGTCGAAACGCATCAGTGTGTAACTTGATAAATAAAATGGAATTTGTGCTAACTGCAATCCTAGGCACTTAATTTGTTACCACCACGCCCGTAGTTAATTCTTGATTAATTGTATTGTGTATGTATATATATATATATATATATATATATATATATATATATATATATATATATATATATATATATACTAGTAGTGATAGTGTAGTGGGGAAAACTACAAACGGCTAATGTACGTGACTGCATAGAATTTTCCAGCCGATATTTGCAGTCACGTACAATGTTTACAAGACTTCCAGAATTAAAAGGAGCTTATATAATTTTGCTTTCGATACATATGCAATGCGGTGTAAAATGCTAAAATACGTGACTGAATAGCAATTATGCAGCCGATATTTCGAGTCACGTATACTGTACGCAAGACAACTGGATTTCCGAGCCGCAAATCTAATTTTTCTTTCCATATATTTGCATTGCGGTTTTATTCTCGCTGGTTAGTTTGCCATCAAACTCTGATGATAATCATGCATGGTCTAACCGAGTCAGTTCCTCGTGACTGCCGGTAATTTTGCATATGTTGTTCGATTACTGGCTAAATAGAGCTGGATTGGTTTTTATTTCAAGCTCGCAAACTTGATTTAAAAATACTTACCAAAACCCGCGCAGGTTATTTTTGTTACAATGTATGTACTATATATATGTGCGTGGCAAAATCTGCAAAAAACTACTGTTCGTTACTGCATAGACATGTTTCAGCCAACATTACGAGTCATGTACAATGTATGCAAGACTACTAGAGGTGAGAGTAGCTTTCCATATTTATGCAATGCGGTTTGATGCTCGGTAGTCATTTTAATGTGGTAATCTGTTAATGGTCATGGAAGGTCGAAACGCGTCAGTGCGTTGCAACTGTTGGTATTTTTGTTTATGATATTCGACTTCTGGCTAAATACAATTGGATTGATGTTTACTTGTAGCTCGAAAATTGATTTAATAATTCTTAAGAACACCCGCGCAGTTAATGTTTGTTACACTGTATATATATATATATATATATATATATATATATATATATATATATATATATATATATATATATATATATATATATATATATATATATATATGTAAGAACAAAACAACGTAATCCATGGAATAACATTTATTAATAAATCTTATTTCTACCAGTATCTACAGCCATTGTTCTGGATTCGTTAGTATATTCGTTCATTCAATCCCACTGTACATGTGTTGTAACCAATCTCCTCTTCGTTATGCTGGCCTTTGCTTTGCGCAATTTAGACCACTACTTTTGTGTAATTTAGACCACTCCTTTTGCGTAACGTCATTTGGTGTGTCATCGCTTTCATTGTAATTGCGTCCGTAATTGATGTGTGTCGTATTTTGCGAAGCGTTGGCTATTTTTAAAGGCATGTCGGTTATGTCTTTGTTCCAGTCCAATTTAATTTATTTTTGAATTATTTTCTGCACGATTAAGCAGGACTTTAGCTTATTAATTGCAATTGCATCAAAAGACAGAAGCATTTTCTCTCTTTTTGCCCCGTAGAGAACTGAAAAATTGTTACTACTTACAGCATGACCTGTGAGTAGTATATGTTCGCAAATTGCTGATTTTTGTGCAGGAACTGCACACCCCTTTAATTGTTTTTGAGGGAGATGCTGATTTATTCTAGTTTTGAACCTCTTTTTGATCTGCCGATGTACTGAGCGCGCAGGTACATTGAAATTTGTATACAGACAAAGGTGTTGACGTCACAGAGAGGCTATCTTTTTCATTCGTGCGCATCAGTTTTGTTGTGTTGTGCGCTACGTTGACGATACTTTCATGGTCGTTGAAAAGGATTAATATACAAATTCACTGCTACATCACATAAACAAGGTAGACCAGGCAACCAAGTTTACAATAGAAGAAGAAAAAGACGGATATTTATACTTCCTAGATGTAGGAATAAAGAGGGATGAAGAAGGTACTCTTTCAAGGTCAGTTCACAAGAAATCAAGCTGGACTGGACAATATGTCCATTATATGTCTAGTGTGCCAAGGGCGTACAAAAAAAAACCTAACAGTGAATTTGTGCACACGAATACGCAGGATTTGTTCACCGGAGAACATTGAAGTTGAGCTAAATTTGCTTTGCGAAGCGTTGAGAAATAATGGCTACCCGGACTGGTTCATTGAATTCAACTTGAGGCAACGCAAAAAAATCGTGGCCAATTTGGAAGAAAATCAAACTCCCTAGATAGTAACGCTTAGTGTTCCCTTTGGAGGTGATCTTCCAGTGGAAATCTTCAAACGAAAAGTAATTCGAGCGACAAAAGCACAGTTTCCATCCATACAGGTGGGAGTGGTGTTCAACACAACAAATCTGATGCGCACGAATGAAAAAGATAGCCTCTCTGTGACGTCAACACCTTTGTCTGTATACAAATTTCAGTGTACCTGCAACGCTCAGTACATCGGCAGATAAAAAAAGAGGCTCGAAACTAGAATAAATCAGCATCTCCCTCAAAAACTATTAAAGAGGGGTGCAGCTCCTGCACAAAAATCAGCAATTTGCGAACATGTACTACTCACTGGTCATGCTGTTAGTAGTAACAATTTTTCAGTTCTCTACAAGGCAAAAACAGAGAAAATGCTTCTGGCTTTTGAAGCTATTGCAATTAATAAGCTGAAGCCCTGCTTAAACGTGCAGAAAATAATTCAAAAAGAAATTAAATGGACTGGAACAAAGACATAAGACATGCCTTTAAAAATAGCCAACGTTCGCAAAATACGACACATACATCAATTACGGACGCAATTACAATGAAAGCGATGACACACCAAATGACGTTACGCAAAAGGAGTGGTCTAAATTGCACAAAGGTAGTGGTCTGAATTGCGCAAAGCAAAGACCAGCGTAACGAAGAGGAGATTGGTTACAACACATGTACAGTGGGATTGGATGAACGAATATACTAATGAATCCAGAACAATGGCTGTAGATACTGGTAGAAATAAGATTTATTAATAAATGTTATTCCATGGAGTACGTTGTTTTGTTCTTACATTTTAAAAAATGGTGAAATTAGAAACTATCAATTTATTGAAATACCGTGGTCACCCTATTCCACGTAAAACAATCAATGCATATATATCCTATTCGTGTAGATATGGTGAATGTGTGGAACGTGTGATGTATTATAAAAATTGTCTATGTGAGGAAACAATCCCAACTTACGTGATTAAGCGTTGGAAAAGTACCAATCAGCATCAATCAGAGAATATTCATCAGCGCATTCTTGAAAATGACTTCGAAGAAGAAGAAGCAAAAGCGGATAGCTACAAAATTAAATGTCCATCTATAGATTCTAAACTGCAGATGTTAGAAGATGAAATTCGAATTAATTTTTTAAAAGAGATAGCATGGATTACAGAAGGTGCGATGAAGAGAGAGATTAAAAAACTAGCGCGGAATGCAATGCAATGTTCTAAGCTCAAAAAGTTTCCTGAGAATCCAGACAAATTTATTTTTAATTACAGCGACATAAATCTAACAAAACATCAAAATGAAGTTCTCTCTCTTGGACCGAAATACTGCATAACAAAAACTAGAATAAACGAATGTGAAGAAATGCATATGCAGGCATTAATGGAATGCTTCTTTGAAGATGCCACAAAACACAAATCAAATGAAAAATACGACATCTCGCTCTTTAAATCGGACCTCCGAAGTGCGTATGGCCAATATATGCGCACATTCAAAGGCAATAAACTGGTCACCAAAAGGCATCTAGAAGAACTGAATGAGCTACAACGAAACAAACAAGTCAGACTCATGAAGCCAGACAAAGGGACAGGCGTAGTGTTAATGAACTATACGGACTATAGTCAGGCGATGTTACAAATTCTGAATAACAAATCAAAATTTAAACGCGAAGAGGTACAACGCGACACTACGGCAAAATTAGAAAATTCCATAACGAAGATTCTAAACCGAATTATTTCGAAGGTCGAGGCTAAACAAGAAATCGACATAGAGCACAAAAATGCTTTTATTACAGAATACAAACATGCCAAGCCCGTAGGTTCATCGCAACCGATATTATATGGTTTGCCCAAGGTTCACAAAATGACCAACAATGAAGGACTTCCGCCTTTCAGGCCCATTTTATATATGATAAATTCCCCACAGCACAAGGCAGCCAGACTATTATGCCGGATTATAAAGCGTATCATGAAAGGAAGAATAGACCACGTTGTACAGGATAGCTTTCAATTCGTAGAAAAATTTCGCGACCTAAACTTGAAAGAGAGGAAAATGGTGTCCCTCGATATAAAGTCACTCTTTACTAGCATTCCAGTAAATAAAACTATAAATATCTTATGAGAATATATTCGATCATCAGGAGCAGAAACACTGATAGAAGTGGACGACATGAGAGAACTACTTCTATTATGCACATCCAAAGTACAATTCGTATTCCAAGGAGTCTTCTACAGACAAATTGACGGCATAGGTATGGGTAGTCCTCTTGGACCAGTATTGGCAGACATATACATGCACCATTTAGAAACAACTGGTTTAAAACCATTTATCAATGGAGCTCATTTTTACGTGCGCTACGTTGACGATACTTTCATGGTCGTTGAAAAGGATGAAGATACAAATTCACTGCTACATCACATAAACAAGGTAGACCAGGCAATCAAGTTTACAATAGAAGAAGAAAAAGACGGATATTTATCCTTCCTAGATGTAGGAATAACGAGAGATGAAGAAGGTACCCTCTCAAGGTCAGTTCACAAGAAATCAAACTGGACTGGACAATAAGTCCATTTTATGAGTAGTGTGCCAAGGGCGTACAAAAGGAACCTAATAATGAATTTGGGCACACGAATACGCAGGATTTGTTCACCGGACAACATTGAAGTAGAGCTAAATTTGCTTCGCGAAGCGTTGAGAAATAATGGCTATCCGGACTGGTTCATTGAATACAACTTGAGGCAACGCAACAAAATCGTCGCCAATTTGGAAGAAAATCAAACTCCCCAGATAGTAACGCTTAGTGTTCCCTTTGGAGGTGATCTTCCAGCGGAAATCTTCAAACGAAAAGTAATTCGAGCGACAAAAGCACAGTTTCCATCAATACAGGTGAGAGTGGTGTTCAACACAACAAAACTGATGCGCACGAATGGAAAAGATAGCCTCTCTGTGACGTCAACACCTTTGTCTGTATAATAAATTTCAGTGTACCTGCAACGCTCAGTACATCGGCAGCTCAAAAAAGAGGCTCGAAACTAGAATAAATCAGCATCTCCCACAAAAACTATTAAAGTGGGGTGCAGCTCCTGCACAAAAATCAGCAATTTGCGAACATGTTCTACTCACAGGTCATGCTGTAAGTAATAACAATTTTTCAGTTCTCTACAAGGCAAAAACAGAGAAAATTCTTCTGGCTTTTGAAGCTATTGCAATTAATATGCTAAAGCCCTGCTTAAAAGTGCAGAAAAGAATTCAAAAATAAATTAAATTGGACTGGAACAAAGACATAACCGACATGCCTTTAAAAGTAGCCAACGCTTCGCAAAATACGACACATACATAAATTACGGACGCAATTACAATGAAAGCGATGACACACCAAATGACTTTACCCAAAAGGAGTGGTCTAAATTGCACAAAAGTAGTGGTCTAAATAGCGCAAAGCAAAGGCCAGCATAACAAACAGGAGATTGGTTAAAACACCTGTACAGTGGGATTGGATGAACGAATATACTAACGAATCCAGAACAATGACTGTATATACTGGTAGAAACAAGATTTATTAATAAATGTTATTCCATGGAGTACGTTGTTTTGTTCTTACATTTTAAAAATGGTGAAATTAGAAACTATCATATATTATATATATATATATATATATATATATATATATATATATATATATATATATATATATATACATTGTACCCTTCCTGTGTGCAAAAACAAAAAGAAATTTTATCAGATATAAGAAAATTTTCTTTCTCATGGTCTTCTCAAATATCTACTCATGAACATATCTTTATATATAAATTGGAAAGCAAAACAAGATAGAAATATGTGAACAAAGAGAGTGTGAAAAATAGAAACCAATCAAATTGCGTGCGTCACATCCAGTTCAAGCTCAATGCTTGTACGTGCTTCTTCTGCTTACATAAATCCGGCTGCAATTTGTTTATCCATAAGGCTTCGTATGTGGCTAGCTCCCTTTTGTTTTTGCATTTAGTAATTACTTTGAATGCTACGTCTGGAGAACATACGTGCGATGTTTAGATGATGTGCTGCGCAATAGCAGACGTGTATTCACCATTTGATTTAAAACAGGCGTTCAAGTTGCAATGTTCTCTCATTCGAGTAATTAACCGTCTGGTCGATCGGCCTACGTAAGTTGATCGACAACTTGCGCATGTATATTGGTAAATAATATTTGATATCGACATTAACAGCTGTTTCTCTTTGATTTGGTAAAGGCCAGTACAATTCCAAATAACACCTCGTAGCTTCATTGCATTAAATTTGTGTCATATATATATATATATATATATATATATATATATATATATATATATATATATATATATATATATATATACAGAATAGAATAGAAAAGAAAAGAATAGAATAGAATATCTTTATTTGGATTCAAACCACACATATTCCATCAAATAATAAAATTGAAAAATGTACAATATATATTTTTTTTAAATTATCACATCACATATAATTGTGCAATTAGTCATATATAGATAAGTATATCTCACTAGTTGTACTATAAAACAAAACAATAACAGAAAGAACGGTTGTAGAGTATTATAGATACATTATCAAAATAGGAACAATTAAGGTATAATTCGAGTGAAACATTATCCAAAAATTTGAGAACCATGACTAGCAATTGGTGTATGTATTGTTGACTAACATGATGATATAATGCACAGCATTTCAAATATGATAAAACAAAACTTGGAAATGAAAATCTCAAGAAAATCTGTTTCCGATAACAATTATGCTTGTCTTTTATTCAACCATGAGAAAGTATTATCATAATCAATATAAAAAATATCAGCAGTATTGTAGACTCTTTCAAGTTCAGTAGATAAAAATTTAAAAGACATCTTAGACGGAGGCAATTCTCTAAGCCCCTTTGGCAATTGGTTATAAATTTTGTAGATTTTCGAGAAAGAGAATAACTTGCTCGCAACATTCCCCACCAAAGGAGGAGATATTGCCAAATGCCCAGATCTAGTTCCAACTTCATGACTCTTTCTTATCGGAGTTCATATAGGCACCAGTACACTGGTTCAGATGGAAAACTTTTATGCAATAGCACATCCTCCGAAACCACAAAGATTGCAATGACACAAACCGTAATCTAGAGGCGTATATAGTGCAGTAGATAGGACTAATTTGTTTCACAACTTTTCTTTGTACAGCTTCTATCTTATTGGACAATCCCTTTTTAATGGATTCCAAGTAGCAACAGCATATTCTAGTATTGGTCTAATCCATATGATATACATTTTAAGTTTAATGTCATTCGATAAAATATTTCGATTTATTAGTGCCCATCTTTTTTTAGCACTGCCTACTATTCTTTCAATATGTCTCTCAGCAGAAGCTGTGCATTGAATAGTTATACCTAAATCCTTAATTTCTTGCATAAGTTTAATTTCAAACACATCATTAATCACTGCATCATGAAAATAAACATAATGAAAGTTTGTTCTGTTACCTATTTTTAAAGCTCTCGTCTTTTTATTGTTTATTCTCAGCCCTAGCGTAATCAAATATCTACTCAAATCATACAAATCTAATGTCACATTATTTTTGGAGAATTCGACATTTTTTGGATCAATTGGGTAGATTATTTTCAAATCATCAGCAAATTTGCAAACTCGACCGTTAAGGATCTTAGTTTCCAAATGTGCAAACACAATTTTAAATAAAATTGGCCCCAAGCTTTATCCCTGTGGAACTCCACTCGTTACTCGTTTCGATTTTGATATCAAATCGTTTACTTGAATACTCATTCTTCGATTATATAGATATTATTTAAGTAATCTAAAAATATTCGGATCAATATTCAACAAACTAATCGCATTCAAAATAGCATCAAAATTTATAGAGTCAAAGGCTTTTGAAATATCTATAAATAAAATTAATGCATCTAATTTATTCTCATCTAATAAAATTACATGTTTCCACATGGAGAGCATATTAGTAGTTGTCGATCTATCTTTCGTAAATCCATGTTGACATAAATCAAAATCAGCCGGCAACATACATTCTAAATGATCTAGTATCAATCGTTCTATTATCTTCAAAAACGAAGGGATAATAGAGATTAATCTATAATCACTGGCGCACGTTGGCTTACTTACTTTTGGCAACGGCTTAGCTACAATCGTAGTATATCGATTGGTAATTTCCCTTTCATCAAAATTCTATTTATATAGTTGCAGAGCACATTCCTAAAGGTTAAGGGTAATTGAAGCAGGTTATCAATCAAAATAGCAAAGTGATCGTTTTGTATTTTGATTTGATTTTTAACATCAATTTTATCAATTCATCACTGTCAATAACAATTCCAGATTCCTGGTCACCCAAAGCATCAGGTAGTTCCATAAAATTTCTTTCATTCTGTGGATTACATATCAAATTGCCAACAACATCATCCAATTCACAAAGAAATTCGTACTCAGTTTTATCCACAGGTAATATAAGCTTTAACTTTTCCTCATATTTACTATAATCTGTGAGGAGTTTCTATCCTAGTCTAGAATTACTCTTCATTTTGGCCAAAATAATTCGTTCTGATCTTTGCCGAATTATCAGCAGTGATGAATTTATTTCGTTATCAATGAGATCTAATCTCATTTGTTTAATACTATTGATAAGACTACACTTTATTATATTATCTCTTTTAATACTTAGTTTACAAAATTTTCTATTAATTCGTTTTGGTATAATGTTCGTAAACGTAGATGCCTGAAATAAAATAGATAATAACGATGAAACAGAAGAAATAAACTCGTCAGTGTTCAAGAAATAAAAGCTTTCATAATCAATCAGTAAGCTTAATTCTCTAAAAAGATTCCAGTTGATTCTGGAACAGTGCACGTGTGCATTTTCAAAATTTAGTTTCTGTTTTTTGCTACTCAAGATGTTCCATTGTAGAAAAATTTGTTTGTGATCCAATTCTTTGAAACAATTAACAACATCATAACTGTGTGATTTCACCATTTCAATTTCTGAATATACATGATCTAAGCATTGCGAACCTCTAGTTGATTCATTTATAATCTTCTTGAGATCATGATTAGAAAAAAAATTTATTATTTCACAGTCATGTAAAATATTAAAGTCACCTACCACTACATTATAGCCATGACAGTCAAAAATAGCTTGAAAAGAATTGGAAAAAGATTGATCATCATATAAAGTAGCATACGGCGGTCTGTAAACAGCAGTTAAAATCAGATTATCAATTTGAATAGATAAAATAATCAATGATAGCATTATCTTCACTAGTGTGCAAAATTTTCGCCTTTAATACTGATTTACTATAAATGAGCACTCCTCCACCTCTTTTATCTAGCGATCTGTCTTTTCTAAATAAAGAATAGTGAAGAATATCAAATTCATGGTTTTCTATGTCCTTATTAAGCCAGGTTTCAGTTAAAATTATAAAATCAATAGCATTACTTATTATAAAATTACAATGCAAAAAGTTTTTGTTCCTAACACTTCGTAAGTTAGCATAAAATAAGGTAAATGTGGAACACGACTTATCTAAACAATAATCGACTTTTACTGATTCAGCTTTGTTGACTTCTTTTTTATACGTTTCTCAGGTTTTGAGGCCATTCTTCCTCTCCCCCCGCTGTCCACAACATTTATTAATGATACATCGTTTTTTGATTTTGCGGTCTCAGTGTTTGCTTGATCAGGGGTTGGCTGCTTCCGTTCCTGGTTGTTTATTAACTTTTTTGCTTTAGCCAACTTTCGTTGGAGAAACGTCTTGTTCCGACCAATAAAAATGCTGCGAAAACTCAGACTCTCATCTTTTTTTTGTTGATGTACTCAATCTGAATATTTGTTGGGCGTTTTGATAATTTTACAATAACTGGCCTTGGACGATCCGATCGTTTACCCGCCCTAAAGCATTTTGGAATATCCGCATGCGTCTCTTATTTTATTAACGCATTTAATTTCTGGACATCATTTACCTCAGAATTTTCATCAAGATTAAATAATACTAGTTGATCTTGTTTGCTGTTTCGCGCTGATACTTCATTCGCCAATATATTCAATAATTCTTCGCCAGATGATTTAGTTTTAACGGGCGTTTCACCTTCCACTTTTATTGCAGCCAATTCAATCCAAGGCTGAACATCAATTTGTATTTTGTCTAACTTAATGTTTAACGCTTCATTCAGTTCAACTATACGCATGCTTAAAATCTCATTATTTTTAACCGCCTGTTCCAATTTCATCGCACTCACAACAGCCTCATTCTTCAATATGGACGCTACATTTTTTAAATAGTTGTTGTCTTCTTTCAACAGCTTCACTGAGTTCTGGAGATCCATAACAATTTTTTCAATATCAGAATGCGACAAAATTGGAGCCATTTCAAACCGCGCGCGTGCAGGCAAAAACTTACATGTTTATATATATATATGTGTGTGTGTGCGGTGCCGTCGTTCTGTGGTGATCATCATGGAAGTTCGAAACGCGTCAGTACTTTGTGACTGGTGATAGTTTTGTTTATGTTGTTCGACAATTTGTTATATACAATGGAATTTGTTTTTGTTCTAGCTCGAAATCTTGATTTAGAGGATTGTTACCACCACCCGCGCAGTCAATTATTGTTGAATTGTATTGTCTATATATATATATGTTCATTGTATCCTTCCTATGTGCAAATACTAAAAGTTATTTTATCAGGTATAAGAAACATTTCTTCCTTATTATCTTCTCACGTATCTTCTAATGAATAGATTAATGAAGATCTTGACAACTGTCGGTTTAATACAAAGGACCATCGCACAGAAACTCAAGGCAGTTGGATCATCTAAACCAACATTGTACGGGTTACTAAAACCACACAAATAATTTGTCCTATAAGACCAATTTTATCAATGGTAAATTCTCCGTTCTTACACTAGCTTACTGGCTACTTCATTTACTTGAATCCTGACGTTAACTACAAGGTAATTATTTGGTTGCCGATTCGTTTGAGCTTGTAAACAGAAATCAAGATATAAATGATAAAAACTAGATTGTGGTACCTTTAGATGTTACGTCTTTGTTTACAAATGTTCCAATTGATGAAACCATTGAGATTATAGTCAAAGCGGTAGAACACGACATATTGCCATCGCCGGTCCCAGGTCAAACTCTTATATTATGCAGGAAAGACGTATATTTCCGTTTTAATAGAATTATCTATAAACAGGCTGATGATGTGGCAATGGGGAGACACTTATCTCCAGTGTTGGCTGAGATATTTCTTGGATACCGAGAGAACACATAATTAAAGAGTGAAATAAGTAAGCGTGCTCAATATATGCCATATAGGATGATAAATTCTTTGTCCTTAAGAACAGGTCGCTATCTGAACACTGCTTCAAAATATCAGCAAAGCTCATAAGAATATTTGCGTCAGGTGTAGAGCACGGTAAAGATTATCGTGCGCCTTTCCATAACAAACTCTTACAGAAATAAACTAATGATAAATTAAACAGAACAATCTACCATAAATCAACATGGTCTGCACATTATTTGGATTACACCAGTTCTGGGACTTTTCAATATAAATTATCAACAGTTCGTGGCTGCTTTTCAAGAATTGACAGATTGGTTAGTCAAGATTCTAAAGAAAATGAAGATAATAAAGCAATTAACGATTTAATCTCTAATTGTTATCTCAGATAAAAATTTAATTAATTTTTAAAAGAGGTATCACACGGAAAGAGACGTATTACGGGGCACAAAAATAACAGTCTACCTAAACATCCAATTTAAGGGGGTTGCAGTTTCCCGAATGGCACAAAAAATTTTGAAACAGCATTAATACGCACATTTAATGCAGTTAAACTAAACCAACAATTAACAAGAAACAACTGTTAATGTCGATATCAAATATTATTTAGCAAAATACATGCGCAAGTTGTCGATCGACTTACGTAGGCCGAATGACTAGATGATTAATTTCTCGAAAGAGATAAATAAATACACGTCTGCAATTGCACAACACATCGTCGAAACATCACACGTATGTTCTCCAGACGTAGTATTCAAAACAATGGAATAACAAATTGCAGGCTGATTTATGCAAGCAGAAGAAGCATGTTCCCGCATTGAAATTGATCTGGATGTGACGCACACAATTGATTGGTTTCCTGTTTTTCACACTCTCTATGTTTAAATATTTCAATCTTGTTTTGATTTCCAATTTATATATAAAATCTGTTCATTAATAGATAATTGAGGAGATAATGAGAAAGATATGTTTCTTGTATCTGATAAAATTTCTTTCTGTTTTTGCACAAAGGAAGCGTTAAATGAATGAATAAAGCCCAATTTCAACAGAATTTATATAAATATGGCTAAACCACAAACAACTAATGTACGTGACTGCATAGAAATTATGAAGCCGACATTTCCAGTCACGTATAATTTAGTCAAGATAACTACAATTAAGAGCCGCATATCTAATTTTACGTTCCATATATACGCAATGCGGTTTAATTCTCGCAGGTCAGTTTGCAGTCGTACTCTGGTGATAATCATGGAAGGTCGAATCGTGTCAGTGCGTTGCGTCTGGCGGTAGTTTTGCTTATGTTGTTTGATGACTGGTAAAATAACATGGGACTGGTGTTTATTTCAAGCTAGTGAAATTGATGTAAAGCAATCTTATCGACACTCGCGCAATCAATTATTGTTTAATTGTATTGTCTGTATGTATATGTGTAGCAAAAGCTAAAAACAGTTCATGTTTTTGACTGCATAGAAATTTTGCAGTCGACATTTCTAGTTTTGTACAATGCATGCAAGATTACTAGAGTTGAGAGCCACATATCTAATTTCGATTTCCATATATATGCAATCCGTTTTGATTCTCGCTAGTCTGTTTGACGTCGTACTCTGTTGACGATTATGGAAGGTCGAAACCCGTCAGTGCGTTGCAACTGGTGATAGTTTTGTTTATCTTGTTCGACAACTGGTTAAATACAATGGGATTTGTGTTTACTTCAAGCTTGCAAACTTGATTTAAAGAATTGTTACCACCACCTGCTCGATCAATTATTGTTTAATTGTATTATATAAATATATATATATATATATATATATATTTCTGGCGTAAGCTAAAAACAGCTACTTTTCGTGATTGCATAGAAATTTTGCGGCTGACATTTTCAGTCACGTACAATGTGTGCAAGACTCGACATTTGAGAGCCACATATCTAAATTTGCTTCCCAAATATATGCAATTCGGATCGATTATTATTGGTCATTTTGCCATCCTACAGTGGTAATGATTATGAAGACTGGCGGTAGGTTTACTTGTTTTGTTCAAGAACCTATATCACTCTATATTTATGTATGAATTTTTGTAAATGAAACCTTAATTTTATTTTATTCCGTCGCGTATCTTGCCATATGGCATATTATTAAATTCGATTTAATTGAAACGCTTTTATTTTTGTTCTATTAAATTAAGTATTAATGTAAACGAAATTAGAAAACTATTAATTGGCATGTCTCTGCAACAAATTTAGCTAGAGTTCAACTAGACAACAAAATCTCCTAACTACTTTTGCAAAATGTTAAAATGAATTTAGAAAAAAATTGGTTTATGTTCATATATAATGCAATTCATGGACCGTCTATATTTTGTATAGCTGAGGTTTTAATTAAAATGCCTAGTTTTGCTACGTATTTTGGTATAAATAAAGCTTCCGAATCCAAATCAATTGATATTTCATGCATGCATTTCTGATATAACAACCATTTAAAATATGGTTTATAATGGGAATTTTGATCTTATTGTAACTAGTTGAACTGGATATCTGATATATTATAATGTCAATCTGTTGAAAACATGAACAACAGAATTCTGTTCCACACTCTTCCAACAAAATAGTTGACGCGATAAGTTCACAGTCTGAGGGCACCGCACGCACGCAAACGAACAAATGAATTTGCATGTTTTTGATAATTTCCTGAGGAATAATTTTAATGTAAGTTCATGCTTTTTATAAAATTTGTGCTTCAATGTACGATTTAATACATTTTAGAAACAAAATACTAATAGAATTGAATGATGTCATGCTTACCGCAAAATGTGATAAATCATATCGATCAAGGCCAGAGTGTATGGATTTACTGGAGTAAAAAGTGTTCAGAAATTGTTGTAATTCTCAATTTTTCTGAACTATAGCATAAATTGATATCCATCAGGTTGGCACCGTGTACCGACTCCGAAATCATAGTGTTAGTACCATGTACCTTTTAGGTACAATTATGTTGGTATCGGTTACTAACATAATAGCCATAGTGTTAGTATCCTTTACAGACTCTGAATATATATTATATAGTGTGAGTTAGCGGTCAAGTCGTATCGTCGTACACTTTATATGATGTTGGCTTCACTATTGCAGGTTTACAAATTCCTCTAGGAGATTGGATCGTCCTATTATCCCAAATATTTCACCCAAATATATAGTGGTTAAAGGGCGTAATACCGGCTCTTACTGATGAGTCGCCAGTAGGCACAAAACGAATGCCCATGAGATTATACTTTCCGTTCATGCTGCCTTTGGTTTATCCTTCTGGTCACAACTGAACTAATTTGTTACTAGATTTGCAACACCTAATACATACTTGCAAAATACTAAGAACTTCGAATGATATTTCACCTGACAAATCGTGACGTGAAAATTCTTTACAACATTGAGAAATAAATCTCTACATTTAATCAATTGTAATTGCAACAAGGCTATGAATAAAAAATATTTCAAAGAATTAAAAAAATATGAAGTTCAAATTCAACACATTTAACAATGCAAATGTTAGTTAAATGAAATGGATTGCAAGAAAAACACTTGCTTGTTTCATGATAACGTAAAAAACCAGATATAAGCGTCCGAAACCCATATTAAATTGCTTCAACAACTCAAGCTCATAAGGTTTAAGAGTACTGTAAATATTCTATTTAACAATGTTAACGACACATAAAATTATTTTCTAAGCAATGATTTATTTAATACTCTGGAAATCTCTTAGAGTTGTCTAAAGGGCACTGCCAGTTTCTGTTGAGTTATGCGCGACACATTTCATCTGATGCATAGAAGTAAGGTATATCGTTCTGAGCATTGTTTTATATATTGCCGAACGATGAGAACAAGGGGACATTAACCAGAATGAAGGCCACATTAAAAATTATATATTCGGATGTTACGTTATGAATTAGAAACAATATTTTTATTTTCGCCCGTTCTTAGAGCTGATTTACCTGTTGCCTTAGGGCATATTAAAATTGAACATATATAGTTCTAATTTACATGGTTACTGAAGAAATCGAATAAAAACATCAAAGTTTGATTATTAAATATCGTAGAGAATCAAATAAACGTGCGACACCCAGTTGCGATATACGTCATTATACTATTTAAAGGGGGCACAATGTCCAAAATATATTAGTAAATTATCCCACATTTCGTTCCATAAATTAAGTACAATTTGACAGAAATTATAGTTAGGTTTATTTGTGAGGGAATGCTAATTGCAAATTTAATTTGTGTTGTCATTTTCTGTTTCATAAAATGGGAATGCTTCAGCAATTCATTTAATGAATTAAATTGATATTAAACCGGCTTTCGTTGCATAGAAAACAAAGTTGTGTTAAACATCCCAGATGTCACTGATTTATTAATCACTCAAGTAAATATTTGGTATGTTACATCTCCATTATATTAAATACAGAATTATATTTTTTTATTTTTTGCTAGATATTGACTTAATGTATTTTATCTATGTTTATACTTCTTTTTTGCTGTTAAACGCGTTTAAGGATACAAATTTACCGATTTAATTGTGCTAGCAAGGGTATTCGTCAGAAGAGATTTACCTTGTTTTGAATTATAAATAAAAGAACTAATTTTCATTTCAGTGGTTGAGACTTCGATGTGGTTATGAATTCAAATTACAATTTATCCGCATTTTTGGTGAATTTTGATAACTAATCTACCATCTCTCATTCTAAATATCTATGAGTCAAGAAAAGACACCAGGTTTGATTGCCTGTTTTCGTACGTGTTGAGGAAAATTATAAGGATGATGGAGATTATTAAAAAATAGACCATGTTATTTTTTCCCTATAATATCTATGATTATGATACTATCATCAAAATACCTATTATATTTAATAAGTAATATTGTTCGATGATTTTTGAATGTGGGATTAGTAGCCTTATTTAATAGCAATAAATATGAATAATATAGATCATTTTACAATTATTTTTCACTTTGAGTTTACAAAAAAATTACAATGGAAAACGTATAGCAGACGCAATATGCAGACGTTTTAATTTTTGCTGCTTTAAATTCAACTTTATTTCCACTGCCAATTTAAGATTTTGAATTTTAACTGTACTGAATTACGAAAAGTATCTGTTTAGTAAAAATGATAAATTGCACAAAAACCTATTTGCAAATTAGTAAGTATCTTTGGCAAGTATATGCAGAGAAACCTGGTGTGTGTATTTTAAACTGGTGGTCGACACTATAATATAATGAGAATGATATATTATTGCTACATCAAAAAATCATTTTTCTATCAGTTCTGAACCAGATGATATATATAAGAAAAATGATTCAAAATTCTTGGAATACAGACAAAATAGGGGATTCATTGGTTGGATTTTCAATTGTCCAATCATTATCGTAAATTTGTCATAATCAATCACATCTTTACTATCGCTTTGCATCATAGTCATGCTGCGAAAGGTTGTTTCTGTTACAGCTGCGGAGAAGGCTGCCAAGATTAAGCGATCAAAGACTGACAAGAAGAATAAGCGCAGGAGGAGGAAGGAATCTTATGCCACCTATATCTACAAGGTGCTACGTCAGGTGCATTTGGATACTGGTAATTCCTCCAAGGATATGTCAATAATGAACTCTTTCGTTAGTGATATATTTGTGCGCATTGCCGCAGAGGCCAGCAGATATTCTCACTACATTTTTACTTTATCTGTTTTGGAGGCTCCAAACATATTACTTTATGATAACATACTTTACTTTTTTTAACTTTACTGCGGCTGACTCCTTTTGGAGGATAAGCCGGCTCCATTGATTTCATGGAGTTTCTTGGGAATTTGGTACAAGTGGTGTCCCCTAACCACTCGGCTTTTCGATCGAGGACGCACCTCTAGCCTTTGCACATCCAAGCGCAAACTGCAAGGCAGCAGTAAGTTGCATGGTTGCCGTTGGCTGTTGAGAGCTCATTCGCCATTCGGAAGTACGAGGTACTGTCCAGGAGTCCATGTAATCCTGTGGCTGCTGAACCCTTTTGTGGCGAGGAACACACGCCGAGTCATGGTGCCGTCGTCGGGCTCATGTGGTATTTTATAGGAGATCCGATTGCCGGTCGGAAATCCACCACGCCCTGGTGACACCACCGCCATAGCCCCGTTAGCCCATGTACGATCGGCCATCGAGACATGGTTGACACCGTCGTACCACGTTGAGGAGGGGATGGACTTTACGACGGTTTTTTTTTATGATAACATCATAGACGCTAAGTCGGATTCAGTCTTAGAATGCCTATGTGAGTCTGATAAGATATCCCATTAAGTTCATGTCTATATTATTTTGAACTAAAATGTCACTACTCAAACTTAATATTAGCTTCCATGTTTATCCCGCTTAAATATATGTCTGAGTAATCTAGCAATACTCAATGAACTGTGTGATTATTACATAAATCGACATCCAATGTAATAACCTGGAAATTGGTTAAACCCTAAAAACAAAATTATTACGTTACCTGTTACTGAACGTACCTAATATGCAAAAATCAAAACACATATTAGTTGCAGAATTATATTGAGAAAATCAAAATTTGGAGAACCAAAACTGAGAATTAAAATGACAAACGCAACTTGCGAGAGAAATTCTGGCCCAAGCAGTTACAGAAAACTGGTATTTCAATTACGCACTGTTCAAAAGTATATATAGTGCAAATTATTTATACAAAGAATGTTCTTGAAATTAAACCAATACATTCTTTTAAAAAATATTCATTTCAATCAATCACAAAGGTTTATATTTATCAATAATTTATATTTTAATTTTATCGGAGTATATATCTTTCTCCTCATTGTCCAGCTTTTATGCAATCTATAAAATTAGGTTATGTCATCGCCTGCATTAAGAAGTTGGCCTTATTTACTTGATGTGCCTTGTATTGATAAATAATTGTTACTTTAAAATGTTTGTTTGTGGTGTTTCTATTCCTGCATAAATTGAGCATTTCTAATTTACGATTTACGCGTAAGCCAAAAACGTTTTCCCAAATATTTTCTTGTAGGGAATAAAAAAATATAACTACGCACAATGTGAGCTATGAGCAGTATAAATTTGCAAATTGCTGATTTTTATGGAGGAGACTAGTACTGACGAAAGAAAAATACCTTAATGGATAACATTAATTATTCCGTTTGGATTTGATCTTCCTACCAAAATTCTTACACAAAAAATATTTGAACGACCAAAATAGCTCAACCGACGAGACGTAGTATATGTTGATGACCATGGAAGGTCGAAAAGCGTCAGTGCAATTCGAATAGCGGTAGTTTTCTTACGTTATTCGACGACTGGTTAATACAATGGGATTGGTGTTTACTTCACATTTGCAAACTTGAGTTAAGTAATTGTTATCATCATCCGCGCAATCAATTATTGTTTAAACGTATTATAGTCGTTTGCAAAACAATAAATTGCCTGCGAATTAACAAGATATATAGATATTATGTGACTTCTACACCATTAACTGTATACAAATTTGTATGTTTCTACATCGCTCAGACAATCGACAATTTAGAATGGCGAGCAACAACAATTTCTAAAAATGTTTTATGTATTGAAACTTGTGCTCAAATTCGGAAATTTATAAACATGTAGATCTTACCGGTCCCGTTGGTGTAATAATTATGCTTCCGATGTATACACGGCGAAATCCATAAAATCCGTCTGGCTTTTAAATGTACCGTAGTTAAAGTAGTAGATAAATTGAAAAACAACTCAAATTGGAGTGGAAGAGAATCATCACCGACAAACCTATAAAAGTGTCATACATGATTTTTTTTTAAATGACAGTGGCGGTAATTGCGGTCACTGACAATATTGAAAATGACACGTCACGTGGCTTTACGAAGAAGAGGAATTCCAAAATGCGCCACAGCCAGATACAATTACCTGATATATGATTAAATGCGATAAATATACTTTTACGATTGGATAAATGGAAATATCATTAAAATTATCAAGCTACAGGCAGAGGACAATGAAATAAATAATATTTACTTATATTTGTTAATTCATGGACAACCATTCTTTGTTCCGATATATATATATATATATATAAATAGCTATAGAACAATAAGAATATATATATGTCGCTTGACGCATTTCACAATGCCCCTTCGCAGGAGCATTTACATTTCCTCATTTCTAGATATATGTTTCTTTTGGATCATTTTGTTAAATTTAAAATTTCTTTATTTATATAAATTGATTAATTAATGTAAACCTAGTTGTTTTGCCTTACTGCAAACATTTTTAATCGAGCAAACATTCCATTTACAGTGGAATACTAATTTCTATATTTTTTGGAGTTCACCAATTGAAGCTGCAAAAATTGATGATTCCTGAAGCTCTGTGTGATCATAAAACAATTAACTGAGACAGCATTAAACACGGGCTTTTGTGGAACCATTCTTCGTATGCAGTTCGACACGCAAAAGTTAAATTAAAATTCTTTAATTAAAAAATCAAATCTTCTATTTGCCACCTCATACATTGCTCGCACATTAACTGTTTCATAAAAATTGAAGTTATTTTATTCAACAAAAAATTAAATAAAGGTTACCATTTTCATATAAAACCTAGGTCCATTATTTAAATAAATTTGTAAATAGAAGTTAAGTATTGCTAAATGTAGAAGTGGTAGTTCTGGCGTGCGACATGGGGAGTTAATGGGTAGAATCTGACTTGCCCGCTTTTGAACCCTGACAGAACTTGAGAAGTTCACTATAAATACGAAAACTGTCTTCTGAAAAATTTGTCTTTACTGCATAAAACAACTTTAATTTTTACCGGATGATGTATGTTTTATGGGATTGGTTTATATATAAAGCACGCACCACATTAGTTGAGAGTAGCTGGCAAACTGTAACTTGACATGTGTATCATCTTAGGCAACACTTTGTTATCGGGAACGTAATGGTGAAATTAGAAACATGACATTGTTTATTTGAAAAACATCGAACATAATTTTTGTTTTGTAGCATAAATGGACACTTTTCAAAGTCTGACTATATCAGTTTGTAGCAGAACAGGTGTCCAGCTGACAAAAAGCTAGTTGGACAACTCTTTTAATTTACATTTCGTCTGCATTTTAAAACGGCCATTTATTAAAGACTTGTGCGTTTAGAATACGATATATATATATTTGTTTATTTGTCATGGAATATACTGAGTTAAACTCTTCTTGATGCTCAGAATTATTTATAATTTTTTGCTTTATTTCGGCCACCAATGTTCTAGGCGGTATAAATGCCAATTTGATTTTAAGATAGAACATTTTTAATTTCTTACTGTGTGAATAATTTATTGTAGAAAAAATTTATTATTTGGTGACTTTTTTGGTGCAGATAGAAAAAGGGAAATTTTCTCGATAGCAAACTTTGCTTACGTGCTATTTTTAAAGTAAGTTAATTTGAAGCAACGTATATTAAAATATTTTCTTAATTCTTATACCGTGAGACTATTTAAGCCCACAATGTTTTGTTTTTTTCAGTTTATAAATCTAATATTAAGGCCTTTGGTTTTCTTGGTCGAATTTTCTCCTGTGACTGAAATAGACATTGTTATTCTTTTGGAATAAATTTACCATCGCTGGAAGACAAGGATTTTGCGTTCAAAAAGTAGGTTTGCGGGGGAGATTGGACTATATGAGGATGAAATAATATGTGATTGTCAAACAAGCTCTGACCACTCCAATGGTGGCCAATCTGGCTATTATTCTCCATCACTTTGGTAAAGGAAATATAGACGGCATCGTTCAATGCATGTCAGATTTTGGGTAATAGTGCTAGTTACTTAAGGTAATACAATCTAAAGATAAATAACATTAATTCTTCCCTGAATTTAGCTGGTAGTAGTGAATTCACATCTTCCCATCAAATTACTTACCATTGAATTCTTAAACAGATAACTGTCAGAGTATATGTCTGTAGACATTTAACAATGACAATGCGGCTATATCCCTTTTAAATATTTGTATATTATGAAATACACTATCATTTGATTTACAATTTATGACATGTGACTAAAACAGACTTTTTCTGCAATAGAATTTCAATTTTGAAATGTTCCTGGTCAACTTAATTTATGAAATTTGAATAATATTATATATATATATATATATATATATATATATATATATATTATCATTAGTATGATAAACTTAAAGCCAGGATAAAAATACCATCTAAATATTAATAATAATGCTTCTAAGTTCGGTAAATCTTTTTTTGAATTTAGCAACTCATCGATTGCATGTTTAAAAAAGGTTATGAGTAAATTTAAAATGAAAGACAATTTCTTCTGATATTTTATAATATATTGTTTTATATGATTTATACAATATTACATTGAAGAAATTATCAAAAGTTGTACAAATCAGTTTATTTTCTCATTTAAAATTTAACAATTTAATCTAAATTTTGTTGGATGCAATCATTGACATAAATCGCAGATGAAGAACAATTACAAAATACGCTATATATATATATATATATATATATATATATATATATATATATATATATATATATATATATATATATATATATATATATATATATATATACATACATATATATACTTCAAATAAAAAGAGCTGTAACCATCTCCTCTTCGTTATTCTAGATCTTGTTTTGTGCAATTTAGACCACTACTTTTGTGCAATTTAGACCACTACTTTTGTGCAATTTAGACCACTCCTTTTGCGTAACGTCATTTGGTGTGTCATCGCTTCATGCAATTGCGTCTGTAATTGATGATGAAGCGTATGACGTACGCAAAAGGAGTGGTCTAAATTGCACAAAAGTAGTGGTCTAAATTGCACAAAACAAAAGAGGAGATTGGTTACAACAAATGTACAGTGAGATTGGATGAACGAATATACTAACGAATCCAGAACAATGGCTGTAGATACTGGTAGAAATAAGATTTATTAATAAATGTTATTCCATGGAGTACGTTGTTTTGTTCTTACATTTAAAAAATGGTGAAATTAGAAACTATCAATATATATATGTATATTTCCACATGAAATATATAATCTGTCAGAATATAAAAAATTCCTTTTTGAATTATCATTCAATTTTATTAGTCTGGAAAAATATTACTGCATAAGTACTTTTAAAGCCCAATTTATTTGAATTCATTTAAACTTTGATAGTTCACAACTAGCATTAAAACCAATATTACCAATTTTAACTTGCTTATCTGATAAATTTATCGCATACGAAGAAATATTTATTGAAGCGCTCTAAGTGAATCGAACTGCTAGCGAGATGCACAAAATAAAACTATAATTAGTGATATACGTTTTTACTACATAAATGCAAATTTGGTTAAACGCCGTTGTTCCACGCACATTTATTCTCAGGAACAGTTGATTAACTTTGAAAACGCCTTTTATCAAATTGGGTAATTGGTCAAATAATACTGCCCTCACCATCTTCACCTGATGTAATTTTAACTTAAGCCACACATTTGTTGATTAATAATAGGCTTTCAATGTCCGAATCCACGAAATTCGTGAACAACGAAAATATGAAAATGGATAAATCTTAAACTAACTTTAGAAACCTCGAAATGGCATAATTCAGAAAGAATGAGTCGAAAGTTTTTGGGGGCTGATATAAACGGTATATTTTAAAACATTTAACAATATATCGACAAATGATCGCTGCCAGAAATAAAAAGCTCTTGGCAAAAAACTCTTGAACTTATCACAGCAGAATGCTTGTGGGAGTTAAAACACCTTTAATATGGTAATTCTGTCGCACTTATGGAAGTTCTTTTTTACAGGTGTTGCTTGGTTTATATGTCGCGCCATTCCGACAAATTGTTATGTTGTTGTATTTATTTAGGAGGGGGGGAGTTAAACGTTATGCCACTAACTTACCTTTTTAAATTTGCAGGAATTAGATGATTACAGCACGTGGAGTTGTCTTGTTAGCCGTGTTTTTATTTTTACCATTGTTGGGGTAAGAGACCTAGAATATTAGCATATAAAAGTAAAACGTCGCAGATTGTTGCGGTTGTCAGTTTTGAGAAAATATCTGAAAGACTGCACTATGACGTTTAGGTTGTCTATAACGTCGTGGCTGATCGATTGAAAATGGTAATTCATTTATAAATGTGCTTGTACGCGCATTTTCATGTTTAACACGAGACCAAATTGATTAATACGTGCTTGGGTCTTTTTGATGTGTGTTACATGCCGTTTTAAATTATCAGACATTGTGACAACATTATCAGCGTAACAATAGGAACGTGGATATATACCTGATAATATATTCATGAATATCTAGAATTTTATTGATGTAAGGTATATACATCCGATGATAAATATTTAAACAGGAAAAATACCTGAAATGAAATATTAGATACGGCCTTAAAATAGTTTAAAATTGTATATGGTTTATAAGTGGCATTGCGTATTTAACTTAATATTATGATATTACATAAATTGATTTCTGAAGATCTAGAATTAAAAATTTCAACTTTTAAAATAATTCTCCTATGAAATATTATATATTTTATGAGATGTCTGCGATGATGGGCGTCAGATATTCACATGTTACTTTTGGTACATACTTATTTCATATAATTACATATATATGCATATGTCAAATAAACAAATTCAGTAAACTGCTAGAACAAACCGTTCATTTGTGTGGATAATTACATAAGTAAAAGTGGCATATGCAACAAAATGAAAAGACTAGCATAACTAGCGAAAAATTTTAAGGCGATACGGTTAACATGTTTCTTCAAAGCTATATATTTTTTAAAACACACTTGAATTAAAATTTTTTCTGAATATATTAGCAAGCAGATTTTGCAGGAGCAACCTGGTTTACCTTACATTATCGACAAATAATGCCTAAAAAATTTTCAAAATTGATTTGTTTGCAAACGACATAGGTAGGGCTTTTAAGGGTAAAAATAGATATATAGATATGGAATATGCATAATTACATGTGCTATATTAAAATTACACGTGGATTGAAATATGCCTTATGTTTTCATTAAATTTACTTGATGAATTGCCTTTTCTACACTATACAATTCTTAGTTAATACAGACATATGTAAGTAATTAATGGGTCAGGTGTTTATATCAACCTTGATTATAATAATTGTTATTACCACCCGCGCAACCAATGTTCGTTTTATTATATAAATGTCTACAGGTGTTCATCTTAATACAGCACGTGTGAGACAGCAAATGTTTATAGGCGTAGTAAAGAATTTCTTCGCATTTCATATTTGATTTCAATTTGCATGTATTTTTCCACGCAGTGATAATATATATGGCAGATAAAAATGCGTTACCATGCGTCCTAACGCCGACACGGTATTCATGTTAGGATAGTGTTCATAAATTAATGAAATTACAGCTTAAATTAATTTTTATAATCTAAGAAAAATCGAAGTAAATTTGAATAATAAGCAGAAGAAAAAGTTTTCTATTAAAATTTTTATAGAATAGCAGAAGCACTATTTCTCAAAATTTAAGTTTTATTTATTATCTAATAAAAATCAGATAGAAAGGCTCGTTTTTGCCGTATTTTACACAAAGGAATTCTGTTGATTTGTAATAAATTATTATTGTTTAAGATTCTTTCCAACTGTATGAATAAGCAATGTTGTACCACGTCATGTCTTATCATGAATATTTCATTTCAATTGATTTGCAATGAGCTAAATTCAGAATAAAAGCCAAAGACAAAACAAAAGAATTAGAACTTTGGAGTTACATATTGTTGAAAGAACCCGTTCAATTAGTATATTAAAAACTCTTAAAATTTGTCTACATTTACCTGAAGAATTTACTTATAAACTTACGCTACTTACAATTTTAAACAAAACCCTTATAAGCAATTTATAATTAAATGAAACTAAAGATATTATTTATGTCATCAGTATATTCTGATACTAACGTTAACAAACAATAAAGAAAACATTATTTAATGAAGCTAAGCGCCAATAATTTGTAATTTCAATCCTTGCATGATTTCCGTTTCATTGACCATCATTGAAATGTGTTAATGAACATTCAAATTCGATACGTGTCAAACGATTAGACACTTATTTATTTTGTAATGTTGTATGGCTAGAATCACAAAATATCACAATGTTTTTTATTTCAAGCCCACGACCTGGACTTTTATAATTTTCTTTGTATGACGTTTACGAAAAATCTAGGTATAGCTAATTTTTTAGTGCCTATTTTCTTTATGCATGAAATTTTAGAGTGTTTAATGCTTTATTTGAATGAGGATTTGTATTTTCCTCTTTCACTTTGACTATGAAAAGTTGAGGCAAAAGAAAATATTTTGAAATCTTGCATAAATGAAAATTATACTAAATTTAAGATTTTGGGACAGTTCAATTCAGCAGTGGCAAATACATATGCATTGTCGCCTAATTAAATATGATGGTTGTAAACATATTGAAAAAATAATAATCTTTCTGTTCTTTTACAATAAAATGGTCCATTAGATCGTTAACGTAACATTTTGATGAAAACAATCCACAAACGTTTGTAAGAAATCTGTTTTATTAAAATATTTATTATAATTCTAACACAAAGCTTTACCCGTTTTCTGGAGATAATAAGAAGATAATACGAGAATAGGTTTATACTATTAAAGATACCGTTTTGTCACTACCATAAGAGATCCTGTGAGATGCCAGACCCGGATAATCCATATATGCCGTATGATCATCATATTTGGAGTACTTTATTTCTTCTTAACTATCTTTTAAACTACATTCCTTAAGACCACTTGCTAAATGCACTGTATTTTCAATATTTAGTATACCAGCCATTATATTAGAATAAAATTTCTTCCAATTTATATTATAACAATAAGTCTGCTCACACAAATAAGCTGATATCCACAGATGAGAGAGTGACACTGTGGTGACCTTGAAAAAAATACCCACACCAATTACCTGAAGCAAATTCGAGACCCTTCTCAATAATGTGTATTATGAACGATAGATGAATGCATATTTCAATACATTATTAGCAAGGAGTACTCATATAGAACCACGCAGTTTACCGTACGTGCAAATCAACAACTCCGAAAAATTCTCTTATAAGCATTCACAAAGTAAAGTCAAAAACTTCGACAATAAGAACAAAAAAAATCTTCCAAAAACATAATAATTCGTTTTAAAACACAATAATGTTGTATGAAACCGACGATGGCATCAAATATCCAAAATAAATGTTGAATTATTTTTATATGAGGAGTTTATTTATGTCCAATAAATTAATTAACCTCCACACTACAATTTTCCCATTGCAATTTTGAAGGCAAAAGCTGATAAAACATGATATTTAGTAATCACTTTGAATTTGATTATGCTCAACACATACATAATGTTTTACATGCCAATGTGAATTTATTTAATCATTAATAAATCCAGTTAAAGCCTAGTGTAATAAAGAGCAAGTAAAAAATAATTAGGTTTATGTCTCGCCGAAAATACCTTAACGAATATTTGACTACCTTATTCATCTTTTAAATCCGAATGATATTGCAATAATTTTTATTTTTCAATCTCGCTTAATATTACTAATAAGATCTTCAAAAAATTCTTGAGAGAATATTTGAATTCTTTACGAATAATTTTTGTCTGCCCATCCTTGTTATTTGAATTACATTCTTGGTAAGACAGTCAATGTAACGGGTGATAACACTAAATTAAATTCTTTGAAAATTATGCGTATTTGTGTAAATGAAGCGTGGAATTCCTACGCTTATTCAATTGTAAATTTGGTATCGCGTACCTGGTAAAAAAATTATTTGTGTAGAACCAGATGTGCAAAGCAACTTTATAAAGAATAAAGTTAATATATAATGTATACATATGTTTAGATTTTACTGGGTCTCATTGCTAGGAGCATGTACAATATAAAATCCAACTAACTTTGAAAATTATATACGGAAAATTTAAGCCTTAAAACCAAAATGGATTTTATTTCACAATACTTGATAATTACAACTATTTCTGAACTCTACCAATTCCAGGTAATCCACGAAATCGCTTATCACATTTTGCGGTATTCAGGCCAATATTTAAATACATATTTATTAATTAAATAATGTCTTTCTTCTAAAATATATATATATATATATATATATATATATATTGATTAAGTACTGCTTATTTTATAATAAAACCAGTTCAAATAGGAAAGGAAAAATTAAGGAAATATATGGGATTAACAATTTTGATTTTGCTGAATATGATTTATCCTTCTCTTTGTTTTCAATAAATTTATTACTAAGTACGCAATGCTAAATACACGATTGCATGTATATGTTAGTGCAACGCAACCTACATTAAATAATTAGCTCACAAAAATAGTTTGCACATTGCACATTATGTTAACTTTTCAAGTTGTAGGGGTATCTAGCGGGGTAGCTATCTAGTTTGTGATGTTTTACCCTTCCTGCATATAACTGATAGCTGCTGATGAGATCCGTGCTTATGATCAGTCCGCGGCCTTTTCCCATGGGTGATGTAAGAAGGCTAATTTGAATGATCACATATGTATTGTACACAATGTTGCATGGAAAATTCATGGTTAGTCCAAATTGACCGTGCTCTAGACGGAAACAAAACGAAATGTTGTGAACCAAATTGAATGTCTTATACACAAGTCATTATCTATTCAAAGTTAAACAGAACAGTCCGTGCCCTAGACGGCAACAAAACAAAATACTGTCAACACAAGTAATATTCCATTCATAAACGTCTAAATTGTGATGAATACATGTAACCGATTGAAAATATAAGATGATATAAATAAAGTCACCGGTAAAAGTTGTCACTGATGATGGATAGAATAAAATCGTGTAAAAACTTTAATGAAATATCTTCACAAATAATTAATCTACTGTTTGCTATGGTTTTAACTTATTTTATTATAATAATCCATTGAACTATAAAATTTGTGAATTTGATTGAGGAACATCTGATGTCCTGATGCCTGAAATCATATCTGAATGCAAAGAAAGCTATCGAACCACATATGCACTATAATCCACTGCATGTTCCCTGCGTATTGCGCGCGGGTGTGTCTATTTAATAAACAAAACCCTATTAATTACTATTAAAATTGCAGTTAAAAAAATCTCAATTAAAACTGCTTGAAACTAACAGAGATTGGTTCCAAAATCACAGTTAAGAGAGATATTGTGTAAAAAGATTTAGATTATTTGACCTTAAAAACACTATATTTGTTAAAATTTAACATCGTTGGGTTGTAACGCGGAGCCGCGTGTTACAAAATAACTACCGGGTGTCCTAATACATAACACAATTTGCTGAATAATACTTAGCCCGACTAAAAAGAGGAGATGGTTAAGAATGTACAATTTAAAAAGAGTAAATATTTTAACATTGAATTATTTTTTTCCAATCTAACTTATTTTTAATGAACCACTGTTATGAATTTTTGATGTTAGCATAGTGAAAAAAACATCAATTTCACTTTCAAATTTTTATTACCTATACTTACAACATGATTTAAACATAAAAAATCAATCGATTTGTAACCATATAAATTTTTCAAGTATTTTGGTAATATTACTTTTAATTTGATTCTTCTTCTGGTGTGATGTAAATCGAAAGAATCAAACTATGATCGAAGATATCAAGATACTTTCGGCAAACTTAACCCTCTTATTGTATATCGATATATTTTACACTTGAAAGATTACTCATAAACCCTTATTTGATGTATATACATCTGCGTCTGTTGTACATGATATATTCTAGAACAGTTTCTTCTGTCCAAATATTTCAAACCAATTTTCAAATACATAAAATGATATAAGCTTGTGAAGCAGGTTATATTATATATTCCTAAATAATCCTGAAATTACACATCAACTGTGTATAATGTAATGTTCGAATAGAGAATCTTGATAGAATTAGCAACTTAACAGTATTTCGTTGAGTAAGTAATTTGTAGTTCTTTGATTTACAAATTTCATAATAGAATACTTTTAGCAGTTTGAGCATAACCTTATTATAAAAGCATAAAATTGAATATGATATGTTTAGTGGCATTTGAAATAAGGTTTCGCAAAATTATTATAGCAATTCGCTCGTCCTTCTTTGCTAACTTAAGTTATTCCTTCAAACCAAGGAATAAACATCTACTCTTAGAGTCAGCTATATTCTGTCCATTGGTACTTAAAGTACACTGGTTATTAGAGACCTTTCTCTCAAATAGATTTTCTTAACGTACTAAAACGACTTTTTAATTCAGCTGATAATTATTCAGTTACAAATTTTATTTGAAATCTGATTCAAACATAATCATGTTTATTTATTTCCGTTGTTCCGTTTAAATTTGTTACATGCTACAATAACATTTAGAGTGAGAAAAAATATAATTTTTGCTATGCACTGAAAATGAAATTGCGGAATTAATTACCGCCCATTTTATATTTCATATAGCTACGATATTTTGTAAAAGCACTTTTGAATTATTTGGTTTAAGATAACAAAACGAATGATAAACAGAGTAATTGGGATGTTTATAATAATAAAAGTTTAAGAAAAACGTGAAGACCACTTGTAAGGAAAAATTAAGAAATTAATCCATCAACTGCTTAGGTTAGATCAGTTAGAATTAGCACGCTGTAGTCCATTAACACAAAGATTTAATCATCAATTTTTTGACATCCTTGAAAAATCTACTATACTCAGGATAATTTTGAAAGTACACATTATACCTGCTTATGAAATCTCAAATATTTCCGATTGCTCACCTTGCAAAAACTCATATTAACAAAGGTTTGCGCTATTAAATATTTTCACAAAGTGTTATTTTGGCAAGACTATAATTCATCGGTTTATGATTTTGAATCCTGTTTGAATTAATATCCATACACATATATTTGTGGTGCTAAATTTTAACGCAAATTACTGAGACTATACAAAATTTATAATTCGCTTTAAAACAAATTTATACAGGTTTCTAAATATATATAAATGCCATTCGGTTAATTTCAGCCAATTTTATGCATTTGTTATTGGTATCGTGAAATTCTTGTAAATTAGCTGTACCCGGCCACGATATAATGACTATTTTACATGCTGATGCACCATGATCCGCATACTCATTGACAGTTATAATGCGGCTAGAGCAGCTCGACTTTGTGGTAGCATTGTCACAGATTTTGTTGACGAATCCTAGGATAAGACTATGTCACCTTGGAACAAAAATATGTCTAGAATCAATTAAATAATGATAATAATAATAAAGATAATATAATAATAATAATAATAATAATACACACACACACAATAGCAATCAATTGATCTTTTGGAGTTATTGCTTTTCTAACCTTAAGAATTTCATCGTTTAATGCATTTTACCTATTGACGCTTATATCTTATCAATTCTCGCTCTTTTTAGCGAAATTTCGTGATAAACATTTACTTTCCAAATAATATTTCTAAGGCCTAGCATTTTGTGCAGTATTATTTATTTTCTCACACACATTCAGTTTATCTTTTAATATTATTCATCATTTTGACCAAATTTTAATCATTTTACTTTGCATAACATAACATTGGTTTTATTAATTTAGCTTGCAAGATTCACTAATCACTGATATATTTCATAATTTCTCCTTACTACAGGATAGGAAATAACTGTTATTCCGTTAAATGCAAGTAACAAAAGGCATTAAACATTGCATTTTAACTCAAATTTTCTCTGTTGATGGCTGACATTGTCTTTGGAACAGCGAAATCAGTGTAGGTTACATTGATTCATGACAATTCGTCATTTTCGGGATATTTCTTTATTAATAATTTCACAACTGATAAAACCAGTTTGCTAGTTTTAGCAAACATTTATTGTTATATTCACTAAATAAATTATAATTATCGCTAATGATATATATTTTTGCAAATACACCGTTGTTTGCCAAAAATCTTCTGGAAGCGCATAATGCATGACACAAAAAAGATGATTTGAGCAACATAATTATATTCTATCTCTATTTAAATTGAAATTAAATATGCTAGTTTTTATTGTAAGTTAATATTACTTGCACAGTATATTTAATTTAAGCTGTTTCATTATGGATTAGGCCATGCAAATTTTAATTATTTGTTATTATACAACTTTCAAATAAACTAAGACAATGCCCGTTTCGTGGATTTGTATTCTGTTTAAGGATTCCTTAATGAAATACTTGCCTTGGTGATGCAATACATATTCATAAGCGAAAGATCTTTTGCGTACACTACATTGTTGTATCCAAAAAAGTGATAACTTGCCATGCCTTTTGTAATACCAGTGGCAATATCCTTGCACATAACATATATAATACTGCTTGGTTACATTTCCTGAGTGGGCGAAAGTGTTATTAATGGCAAAACTTCCTTTATAATCGAGACAATAATCTTTCCTTGCTTCGATAGCACATTTGCTTTTTAATTATACTTTCATTGCGCAAGTGTTAATTATACCTAATGAAATTTTAATTAAGAGATTTGATATAAAAAACAATTTTAATAAAATGATATATGCCTTTTGATGGTTGCATGTCATTTTCCATGCCTCATTTTTGAGAAAAAAAATAATATCGAACGTGCTTCAAGAAAATATTATTCTCGCAGTAATGTTCCTACATTATCTTCAAACTCTACCAACTGACTACACTAGACAAAGTTTCAAAAAGCTAATATTAGCATATAACTATTTTTAATAACAATTGATGTTTGGATATCAGCTTTTATCAAGTGAACCATTAGACAGATTTTTATTTTTCATTCAAACTGTAAAATAGATTTATTTTCACCCTAAAACATATAAAAAATGCATGAAAAATCAAAGCTTTCTTCTAGAGCAAATTCCAAACTTATAGACAAAATTCATAAAATAAAACCGTTTGGCTCTAAGAAAGTTAGTCTTTATTGAACAACAAAAGTAAAAAGTTCGGTGAATTCTTCAAATTCAAATGATGCGCCTATAAATGACAATGTTGAGCACTCTACAGCAGCTACTTGCACATTTCAAATGCATTCGGATGGATTCATTATCACTGCATGTACTGTTGCAAATGCTCTCATTGTAACAAAAGAAATAAGAACAAGTAAAATGAAGCATTGTGAGTTGTTTTATTAGATGAGAATTTGAGATTTAATTCGTTGCGACTGAAAAGATAACTGTTGTAATCATCAACGCTGTCTAAAATAAATAAGATATTCAGATTTGCTTGAAGCAAGTAAATGACTCATAACCATCTGCAAAGCAAGCAATTGGTTTCGATCACATGACCGGAACCACCATATGGGATATATTTAAATTAAATTGTTTTTGTTATTTCAAATGCTACAAATTGTGGTTAATTGTAAGCATAGCCCAACGAAGAAGGGTAAGGCATAAAATTCCAATTGGAGGAAATGAATGAGAATATGTCCTTACTTCTTGTAATTAAGCACCTCAGTGCAAATAACGATAGTTTGGTAACTGCGATTCTTGCAAAATCAAAGGCGAGATGTTAATATTGGAGGCTCAGCCAGAAGAGTCTTTATGCTCCGAAATTAGTTAATAGCCATGAAGTATAAAGATGTTCTATTAGTTAAGAAAAAAACAGTTGCACTTTCATTCAGATGTCCTGCATAGGAATTTGTTAAAGAAGTGATTTTGAGCCGCATTTTTTAAATTTATGCTGGGATAGGAATTTATTTCCGCGAGAAGCGCTGCGAATACAATTGTGGCGTTGAAAAAGTGATAGATTTTGTAACATAATGGTTACTGGGGTGAGGGAAGTTTGATAGTTAAAGGCAAGTTCCGAGCTCATGAATTAAAGAAATGATTCGTAAGTGTTCGCTACACTATATTGGCTGAAGGTGAACCAATAGAGGGCGTTGCGGTAATTATGTTTGATGGCGTATGAGGAGGTTAGAGACGGTGGGACTAAAATTAGCTTGCATATGATGTGAGAGGTAGGATATAGACCTTGAACAATGTGAGTTGAACCGTGGGATTGCCGGACTTGAAGCAGATCACACAGGCCTAACTAGAGAGTTTGGAAGTAGTATGTTTAAATGTGGGAAATGTCTAGTAATTTAGAAAAATTAGATACCGAAGTACTTGGCGGAGACAATTATTTCAATATTAATTGGACAGCATACGTTCGAAGTAAGGTTTATCAGACGCGTCTTATCGGCGTCTAGTTAAAGAACAATTCTGCTAAGCTGCGCGTGTATCAAGGATAAAAGCTGAGTGATAATCGTTGAGGAGTGGCTGGAAAATGTTCGGTTACAGAATGATATTACCATGTCATCTGCATATTTGAACAGCTTGAATAGGTTGTCCTCAATCTGCACCTGTGGGAGTGTTAATGCTAAAAGTATAGGACCACGTACGGATCCCTGGGGAACTCCAAATCGCATGAGGTTTAATCTAGAATGATTGTTTCCAACTATTACAATTCTGTAACGGTTTGGAGATAGTAGCTGATAAGATTGAGGACGCTGCTACAAATACCCCTGCTTAATAAGACGGATTCAATTGTCGAAAATGACAATGTGTCAATAGCCTTAGGTATATCTGCACCTGTGCGAGTGTTAGGGTAAAAAGTACAGAACCACGTACGGAAGCCTGGGGAACTCTAGTTCGTATAGCGTTTAACCTCGAATGGCTATTTCTAACTTTTAGAGTTGTGTAACGGTTTCGGAAATAGTAACACATAAGATTGAGGACGCTGCTGCAAATACCACTGCATAATAAGGCGGATTCATTTGTCGAAAACGGCAATGTCTGAAAACCCTTAGATATATCTCGAAAGAAGAGAGTGCATTCAATACATTTATAAATAGCGTAGCAGTGATTGAGTACACTATGTTGGTGAAAGAGAAGCCGCCATTTAGGAAGCCACGTTGATCGTCAATGAAGCAGAAGTTATACGGAGAATTAAAGGGTAGACTAAGTTATATGAGACAGAGAAAACTAAACATTATGAAATTCGTTATTCAATAATCTAAGCATGCCATTGTTCTCTGAAAAAAAATTTTGATCACAGAAGTGTCATATAAGTTCTGTATTTTATTTGTAGATCATTATTGGTATTTGATTTGTGAGTTTAAGA
>JAQBSW010004791.1:55000-64771 GCA_029291075.1 Eudiplozoon nipponicum
CATCGGTTTAGAAGATAGTAACTGATAAGATTGAGGACGTTACCGCAGATCCCGCTTCCCAATATGGTGGAATCAATTGCTGAAAACGAAAAAGAATCAAAAGCTGTAAAAATATCCATGTAGAAATGAGTGCATTCACGAACTCTATAGGAAGAGGAGTAATAGTGATTAACGACAATAACTAAGTTGGTGGAAGAGGAGCGGCCATTTAGGAAGCCATGTTGATCTTTGGTTGATAGCATCAGCAACAAGAGAGAAGAGATTCCAATCATGAAATACAATCATGCAGACCAAGGCCCCATTTTGTTCGAATTGGTGTTTAGATTTGATTACTTTAATTGCTTGAGCGACGGAGGCAGGTGAGACTTTGAACCAGAGTAGGTTCTTAGAATTTCCGTTGTCTAACATATAATTTGGCGGAATGGCACTGCAAAAAGAGTCGAGGACATAATAGTCTGTTGATACCCCGTTTAATGTGCCCATCGACACATCGCAGTGCGAGGGCGCAAGCAAGTGATGATGTGCGTAGTTAAAATTGCGAGGTAGATTGCTACGTGCCTTAATCAAATTGTTTAAATTGTTTGTCGCGTATATGTGTTGAATAGAGACGACAGAATTAAAGTGGGGGGATAAGATTGTTATGTCCACCTATGTTGGATGCTCCACGAACATGTATGTCGTCTGTTTTTATTATTAGTGTATCGTCCAGACAATACTCAATTATGCCTAATTCTGCAGTTAAATTATTCATTTGAGAAGTCAATCTCTAAGTCAACGTTTCCAACCCATCAGAAGCCATATTAAATGTACCACACATGCTTTAATTTTACTCAATTATATATAGAATTTTGCTCGCACAACGAGCCTAGATTTAAACAAAACAAATTTACACATATTAATTAATTTATGTTCACTTCGGCTCGAAGTCTGCTTTTATCATTGGGCTGACTGCTTCATTCTTATACGGGCGATTCTGCGAGGACTTTCTGTTAAAATAATGTCTGCCCTAGATAAGACCCTTTGTTCATTGTTTGTCATAGAGGTGGCTATTGCCACAAAGATGTTATGGACTTCAGAAAAGCATGAGGAGAGGTTGTTTCTGAGAAAAAGGTCCCTGAAGTTAACGGCGTCATAGAGTTGGCGAACTCTTCCCTGTTGGTGAGCCGCCTGAATGTTTGAGTGTCTTCTCTAGGGATAAAGGATAAACGTGTAATAAAGAAAGTTTCCTTAAAGTGATGGAGATTACGAAAGCTCGTCCGAGATTGAACATCTGACACCTCTTTGCTAGAGAGGGCACAGTTAAGTTGGTTTTTCACTCGGGTAAGGAAGGGCATGAATTGATTTAGTAGGTTATCCGCGAGGAATCGAAGCAGTGAGTGACTTTCAGAAGAAACATTTTTCCAGTTTCCAATCGGGAGATTAAGGACGCCCACAACGACATAACAATCAGAGTGCTGCGAGAAAAATGTGGACAGACGTTGAGCCCCGCGAGTGTAACCGATGATTGAGAGGTTAGTAGGTACGTAGATATACTTTGGTTAATGACCAGTAGCTGAAACTAGAAAAATTATAATTCTGTAGAGTTTAATGTAGACAAATGTTTGGGCATGATAGAGGATCAAACATAGGCAGCCAGCCCGCCGCAACAACTGACAGTTCTGTCAATGCGAAGGAAAGTGTGAGGATGAATGCGGAAAGGTCATCGAAGTGTATGGATCGGTGCAGCCATGTTTCAACAAGTAAATATATGTTAAAGGATTGAAATACTCTCAGTTGATAGATTTTGGGCGTAATTGATCTAAAATCGATAAGAATTGCTGGGAGTTATCTGTGGGAAGGATGGTTAGATCGGGGAGGAGAAGCGAGTACGAGGGTTGATGATTCAGTGGTCAGCGGCGATCTGGATCCCTTCGTCTCTTTTTTTATGGCGGGTGGGTGAGCCAATTGTATGATTTGAGAGCAAGAAGGAGCCAAGATATGTTGGCTCCAGGAGATGCTCTGGAGCGGGGTTGGTAGGTTGGGACGGGACACGATATGATCATGGGCTGACACGCAGCTGTCCTGAACTGGGCCGATGTGGTTGTCGGAAGAGGTAGTTGAAACGGATGGGGCTGAGTCGATACCCCGTATGGCTTTAAGCGTCTTACGTTTTTTCGTATTCTGGAACTCAGCACCGGTTGCGAAAGTGACATGACGTGGGGATGTGGGTCTGGCAGATGAGATAGTTGTAGAGGGTGCGTTATTTTGGGCTATAGGTGAAGGGAAGCCCTTCTAACCGAAAGTAGGTCAGCAGGATTGGTCTAGAAAAAGTGGCATCGCCGAGGATGCCGCCGTAAAATAAGCGGCTTTACTTTGTATTGTTCCAGCCCGGAAAGGCTTGACTAACTGCAGAAAGGGGAATGGTGTCTGGTTGCGGGGTCGCGCATTAATTTGACATTGCCAGACGATAATAAGGGCGATTGTAATTTGAGATGAATAAGTTCGTCATTTGACAGTCTTTCGTGTGAGGAAAGCACAAATGCGTGACCTTCTCCCGAAGAGACCTCTTTGAGGTGTTTGAAGTTTTCCCCCAGTTATCTAATGAGATCTGAGGCCAAATTGAGAGGGTAGCGTGGAGACCATAGAAAGTGGTTGCGCTTACTGTGGTTTCACACCGTACAAAAACTCGTCAAACTGACGCAATAGGTGGGGCTGCAGGGTGGAGATCGAAATTTTGAAAGTCAGAGCTCCAACTAGTCCTGTGATATCAGTCATTTGTTGCTAGAGATCAGCAAAATTGGAGTTGGGCTTTTGGGTTAAGAAAAAGGAGATGGGGGCTGGCGGCAAACTTTGGTTCATTGTGGGGTTAGATAAAAAATATAAAGTATAGATTACGATAAGAAAGAAAAATAGGTATTAATGTCTAAAAGAAACGGGAATTTCAGATAAGCTAAGAGTAGGTCGATGGGATATGTAGCCAAATTCCAAGAAAATTGTGTAATTTAATTCCGGCTGTATCCCAAAAGTGAAATCAAACAAGAAATCTCGAGAATATAAAAATAAAAACAAAATGAAACCCAATATCATTTTAAAATAAAAGAATTATTGCAAACTACAAGCACGCACTTTTTTGATCGTTGTGTTCTGCCAGAGAAATTTATCAGTAAACATTTATCAATTATGAACAGCTAACGAGTTAATCGTGGTGTTTCTGAAAAGTATATTTATCATACCATGACTGGAATTTTACATTACTTGATTGTGAATAGCTTTTTCACTAGGGTCATTTTTTAAATGTTTATTTTGACATACCAAAAAAATAAACCGTGCTGAAATTATGCTCAGACGCAGTCCTACGAAGTTTATCCTGAATAAACCAGCGCTTGCTTAAAGCTACCATTTTGAATTGATCTTTATAAAGAATTAAAGGTGCTGACAGTGAAGTAAAGGTTATGAGTTGCTGCGTTGCCTCTGGCGTAGTCGTCCTATATGTCAGTTCATACAATATCGTCGAATGTGCTTTCAATGGTTTAGTTTAAAAGCCTGATAAATATAGGCGAGTGCGTGAATCCTTACATGTGCCATTCTATTAAGATAATCCAGCAGATCTAAAACATTTCAAATTTAGTCGTGTGGCCTATCCGCGATTTCAAATTGTTTCCAAAACAATCGCTGTAATGTCATATTTGCGCACTGGCTATTACCTTAAAGGTAATTGCAGTTGTTAATTGAATGAAGCTGGGATTCATTCGGAATAAATGAATAGGTCTTGACGCCCGTAGGTAAGGGCAAACACAATAACAACTTGAGCGTAAATATGCATATGCTATTTACTGATGACTCGTCATTTTAATTTGACATCTACAGATTAGGCTAATACCCTACAAATATTTACATAAATAATGTTAATTAGTATCCGAGATTTGTGTAAGTTAATTTAGGGTCCCGAAACACGATATTGCGGTTGCTAATATAGATTAAGTAAAAAGGTTAGCAAAAGCTCTTTTTTTAAAAAACGCGGTCTATGATCCTAGAACGACTGCTAGTCATCTGATATGGTATTTTGCGATCTATCATATTTCATTAACGACTTTTTTCAAATATTTTACATAGAAATATTCGAATATTATATCTGTGTTTTAAATAGAAGAAGCAAAATACGTACATTAAGAACGCAACAAAGAATCTCTTGGTTCATTCTGTATTTAATAAAAATATTTATTTAAGCTGGCGATAGTAAATTAAGCGGTCATTGATGAATATGGGCGCTAAAATATTCATGAGTAAGCCAGGTATTTAGAGGTCTTTACCTGTCTTACTTTCACGTCTTTTACGCGGCAGTGAATGATGTCACTTTGCATGTTGCAACTATAACTATTTCACGAATTGCGCTTCGGCTTGACGGTCTTGTTTACACATCTACGTTACCAATAATTCCAAAGTTCTTCATATTCCAGTAAAATTGCCTGCAGCATCAATGATCTATGCGTTAAATACAACGAAAATTACTCTGTATTCTAAGCATAGTTACTTTCTGATTGGTTGCTTATTAGATTCTTGAGCCAGATAAATTTATAAGCACTACACCGGTGCTTCTCTTATTGTTTAAGCAAAGATTGTACATTGTCTGCATCCATATAAACTCAAATTTTTAAGGATGAGTTATTTGCTTCTGCGCAGGGATAACAAAACACCAACCAGTATGACTGTGATGCCTGTTTCATTTCAACAAAATTGTATATGTCTGTCATATCAAAACAAATCACTTACTTGACTTATGAATTATAACCTTCAGCGGCGATTAAAAAATAGCAAATTACTATTGTGGTGCTGCATATATCTTTCCAAAGCAAATTTTGTTTACCAATGAAAAACAAAAGGTTTTTTATCTCCTACAAAATAAGAGGATTATAAGATTTAACAACTGATTAGATTCTCCGTCTTTGATTTGCTGACAACATCGCTATGCAATGCAGTCCTATGAAGAAATTGAAATACGATGAATTACTTACTGGGGTCTTCAGACGCATAACAAGGTTACTTAAGCATGGGCACATACCTGGTTTACGTTATCGCGGAATATCCACTTATACATTGCCCTCAACATAACATTAACGGATGTCCCTTAGAAACCGCTTACCGAGGTAGAGCAGCACGGGTTATTAGCCTCTGGTATAAAAAATCTGACGTCACGAAAAACTGGAAAATTCGCCAACCGGCGATCAAATTAACAGATTTTTGCTTAGGCCATAATGTCTTCTGCAATACTCTTATACTGGCAACGAGCGAATGACTGTGTTTATATTGTTTGTAAGAAGGAAGACTTTTTTCTCCAGTGCAATAATTGCATCGGTTTTAGTGTGTGATGCCCGATCGGTCTCATCATTTTTTATTGCTATAGTCTTCATTGTCATTTTTAACACTGGATGAACCATCACAAATTTAATAATCAATCTAAAGCGGTCCGGTATTTTTAATATATGACCTCCGTACTGCAGGGAATTGTCCACTAACTCTGTTATTTTTATATATTCTTGTTAAATTACTTGTGTCTTATTCGAAACCAATAAATCATAACCAATAAATAGTAGTTACTTTATATAGCTTAACTTTTTAAATCCAGCAAATTATGACATATCATAAAGTTAATATTTTATTAGCTTGATCGTAAGGCTATCGTTACATCCTGACGTAAAACGACAAATGATTTTGTTATATAAAAAACACCCTTCACATAAAATATGCATTCATACTAGTCCAGTCATCTCAAACGTAAGAGAATTCATTTAAATATGCCGGAACATAAGTAATCCTCGTTAAAATGAATTATGACAAAAACTTGGACGAAACATTTCAGAATTTTGTAAAATTGAAATAACGATCTGCATAGAATTTTAATAGAAAATTTACGTAAAACTCTAGAAATTCCAATATAAAACATTCATTATAAAATGTTAACACAATTGCGTATGATTTTTTACAGAATTATATAATTATTAATCAGAAAGATACATGCATTGATTTATTAGGCTTTTAGTTCAGTCTATTGAAAATTATATGGTGTCGGTTAAACTATTTGTTATTATAATATTAGTATATTCATTCAGAGTTTCCGTCTTGTTGTATTGAATAAACTGACTTAGACTGACTTTCAAGGGTATCTGGCTTCACTGCTACAAAATTTGGAAGCCGAAATTCACAAGTCTGGTTTATTATAACATTCAGCATTGTCTTCTATGATTTGTTTCAATATACTTAAACAAATCTCTTCTAAATATAGGCCAAGTGAATTCACTGTGGAAATAAAATGATTATTAAACCTATAATGTCTCATCTTTATTCAATATACGACATTGCGTTTTGTAGCGTGATATATTTATATACTGAATAGTTAATTACAGATAAATTCGTTATAATGTCGTTGTTCTACCTAGAAAGCACATATCAAATAACTACACTTTTAATTTCCAAACTGCCATTACAATACGGAGAAGCGACTGGGTTTATAAATTTCCTCATACGTTAGGAAGTATTATTTCTAGTGATATTTTCTGAATTATATGTTCGATAGTTGTTCGCGGTACTAGATAAGATGTGCTAAATTCAATACGCTGGATTTATGCCTTGTTAACTGAACATTGAACCACTATTTTTTTAATTTCTGGGTGACGCGCGCGGTTTAAAATGGCTCCAACTTTTTCAAACACTGAATTTGGAAAAAAAATATTACGGACCTTCAAAACTCCATGAAGGAGCTAAGGGAGGAGAACAACATCATAAAAAATAAAATGTTTAAGCTGGAGTCGGACTTTATCAAACATTCAGCAAAATTAGATATAGCAGAAAGGAGAAATGAAAAATTATGCGACAAAATTGAGGAATTGACCGTTGCGTTAAACGACAAGATGGATAAATTAAGAGTCGATGTTAAGCCATGGATCGAGTTAGCTGAAATAACTCAAGAATCAACTGGAATCTTTTTAGAGAATTAAGCTTATCTATTGATTATGAATGTTTTTTTTATCATGAACAAAGACGAATTTGTTTCTTCCGTTTCATTAATATTATCTGATATATTTAGAGCACCTAAATTTACGGACGTTATACCAAAGCGAATAAATAGGAAGTTATGTAAGCTAAGAATCAAACGAGATAATATAATGAAATGTAGTCTTATCAATAATATTAAAAAAATGAGGTTAGATTTGATCGATAAAGAAATTAATTCATCACTGCTGATAATCCGTCAAAAATCAGAGGGAATTATTTTGGCAAAACTGAAGAGTAATCCTAAACTAGGATACAAATTCCTCACAGACTACAGTGAATATAAGTAAAAATTAAAACTTATATTACCTGTGGGTAAAACTGATTATGAATTTCTCTGTGAATTGGATGAAGTATTAAGCCACTTGTTATGTAATCCACAGAACGAAAGCAATTTCATTGATCTTACAGATCCTTCGGGAAAACAGGATCTAGGACTTCTTATTGACAGTGATGCATTGGTAGAATTAATAATTAAAAAAATCAGAAAAACAAAAAGATCACCTTGGTATATCGAATGATAACCCACTTCAATTACCTATAAATTTTATGAATGTGCTCTGCAAATTTATAAATAGAATTTTGAAGAATGGGAAATTACCAATCGATATACTAACGATAGTAACTAAAGCTTTGCCAAAAGTAAGTAAGCCAACGTGTGCCAGTGACTATAGATTAATCTCTATTATCCCCTCGTTTTTGAAAATAATAGAACGATTGATACTAGATCATTTATAACGTATGTTGCCGGCTGATATTGATATATTCCAGCACGGCATTACGAAAGACAGATCGACAACTACTAATATGCTCTCTATGTGGGAACATGTAATCACATTAGATGAGAAAAAGTTAGATGCAGTAATTGTTTTTCTATATATCTCAAAAGCTTTTGACATATATATTTTGATGTTATTTTGAATGAGATTATTTTATTGAATATTGATCCGAATATTTTTAGATTATTTATATATTACTTATATAATCGAAGAATGAGTATTCAAGTAAACGATTTGAAATCTAAATCGAAATGGGTAAGTATGGAGTTCTGCAGGGATTGGGTTTAGCCACTTTATTTAAAATTGTATTTGCACATTTTAAACTAAGACTCTAAAGGTTGAGTTTGCAAATTCGCTGCCGATTTAAATATAATAATAATAAATTAATGAATTAATGAAATAATGAGTTAAACAAACAAATAAATAACGAACTAATGAATTAATGAATTAATAAATTAAAGAGTTAATAAATTTATGAATTAATGAATTATTGAATTAATGAATTAAGGAATTAATGAACTAATGAATTAATGAACTAAAAAATTAATGAATTAACGTATTAATGAATTAATGAATTAGTGAATTAATGAAGTAATGAGTTAATGAATAAAGGAATTAATGAATTAATTATGAAATGAAAGAATGAATTAAAGAATGAGTGTATTCATGAACCTTTGAATTAATGAATTATTGAATTAATGAATTAATTAATTATATAATTAATGAATTAATGAATCAATTAATTAACGGTTTTATAAATTAATGAAGCACAGTATAGACGAATTAATTAATTAATGAAATAATGATTTAATGAATCAATGAATTAATGCATTAATCAATTAATGAACTAATAAATTAATGAATTAAAGAATTGATGAAATATTGAATTAATGAATTAGTGAATTCACGAATTAATGAATTAATGATATAATGAGTTAATGAATTAATGAATTAATGAATTAATGAAAAATGAATTAATGAATAAATGAATTATAGAATTAATGAATTAATGAATTAATAATTTAACGAATTAAAGAATTAATGAATTAATGATTTATCGAATTAATGAATAAATGAATTAAATAATTAATGAACTAATGAATTACAGAATTATTTAATTAATTAATTGATAAAATAATGATTTAATCAATTAGTAAATCAATAAATTAATGAAATAAAAATAAATGTATTAATTAATTAATGAATTGATGAATTATGAATTAATGAATTAATGAATTAATGTATTAAAGAGTTAATGAATTAATGAATTAATGAATTAATGAAATAATCAATTAATGAATTAATGACATAATTATTTAATGAATTAATGAATTAATAAATTAAAGAATTAATGAATTAATGAGTTAATTACGTACAGAATTAATGAATTATTCTATTAATTAAGTGATAAAATAATGAATTAATTTATTAACAAATTAATGAATTAATGAACAAATTAATTAATAAATTGACGACTTATTTGAATTAAAGAACTAATGAAATAATGAATTAATGAATTAATAAATTTATGAATAAATGAATTATTGAATAAATGAATTAATGAATTAATGAATTAATGAACTAATGAATTAATAAATTAATGAATTAAGGAATTAATGAATTAATGAATTAATAATTTAATGAATTGCAGAATTAATGAATTAATTAATTGATAAAATGATGAGTAAATGAATTAGTAAATTAATGAATTAATGAATTAAAAAAATTATGTATTAGTGAATTAATGAATTAATGAATTAATGAGTTAATGAATTAATGAATTAATGAATTAATGAATTAATGAATTAATGAATTAATGAATTAATGAATTAATGATTGAATGAATTAATGAATTAATGAATTAATGAATTAATGAATTAATGAATTAATGAATTAATGAATTAATAAATTATGAATTAATGATTATTAATGAATTAATGAATTAATGAATTAATGAATTAATGAA
>JAQBSW010004792.1:0-64762 GCA_029291075.1 Eudiplozoon nipponicum
CACTGACGCGTTTCGACCTTCCATGATCATCATCAGAGTACGACGGCAAACTGACTATCGAGGATCAAACCGCATTGAATATATATGGAAATCAAATTTAGATATGCGGCTCTCACCTCTAGCAGTCTTGCATACATTGAACTTGACTGGAAATGTCGGCTGCACAATTTCTATGCAGTCACGAACATTAACTGTTTGCAGCTTTCACCACATATACATATATAGGCAATACAATTTAAACAATAATTGATTGCGCGGGTGGTGGTAACAATTCTTTAAATCAAGTTTGCGAGCTTGAAGTAAACACCAATCCCATTGTATTTAACCAGTCGTCGAACAACATAACAAAACTACCGCCAGCTGCAACGCACTGACGCGTTTCGACCTTCCATGATCATCATCAGAGTACGACGGCAAACTGACTATCGAGGATCAAACCGCATTGAATATATATGGAAATCAAATTGAGATATGCGGCTCTCACCTCTAGCAGTCTCGCATACATTGAACTTGACTGGAAATGTCGGCTGCACAATTTCTATGCAGTCACGAACATTAACTGTTTGCAGCTTTCGCCACATATACATATATAGGCAATACAATTTAAACAATAATTGATTGCGCGGGTGGTGGTAACAATTCTTTAAATCAAGTTTGCGAGCTTGAAGTAAACACCAATCCCATTGTATTTAACCAGTCGTCGAACAACATAACAAAACTATCGCCAGCCGCAACGTACTGGTGCGTTTCGACCTTCCGTGATCATCGTCAGAATACAACAGCAAACTGACTATCGAGGATCAAACCGCATTGAATATATATGGAAATCAAATTTAGATATGCAGCTCTCACCTCTAGCAGTCTTGCATACATTGAACTTGACTGGAAATGTCGGCTGCACAATTTCTATGCAGTCACGAACATTAACTGTTTGCAGCTTTCGCCACATATACATATATAGGCAATACAATTTAAACAATAATTGATTGCGGGGTGGTGGTAACAATTCTTTAAATCAAGTTTGCGAGCTTGAAGTAAACACCAATCCCATTGTATTTAACCAGTCGTCGAACAACATAACAAAACTACCGCCAGCTGCAACGCACTGACGCGTTTACTTCAAGCTCGCAAACTTGAATTAAATAATTGTTACCACCACCGCGCAATCAATTATTGTTTTATTGTATTGCTTATATGTTTATATGTGGCGAAGGCTGCAAACAGTTAATGTTCGTGACTGCATAGAAATTGTGCAGCCGACATTTCCAGTCAAGTTCAATGTATACAAGACTGCTAGAGGTGAGAGCCGCATATCTAAATTTGATTTCCATATATATTCAATGCGGTTGATCCTCGATAGTCAGTTTGCCGTCGTACTCTGATGATGATCATGGAAGGTCGAAACGCGTCAGTGCGTTGCAGCTGGCGGTATTTTTGTTATGTTGTTCGACGACTGGTTAAATACAATGGGATTGGTGTTTACTTCAAGCTCGCAAACTTGATTTAAAGAATTCGTTACCACCACCCGCGCAATTTATTTATTGTTTAAATTGTATTGCCTATATATGTATATGGGGCGAAAGCTGCAAACAGTTAATGTTCGTGACTGCATAGAAATTGTGCAGCCGACATTTCCAGTCAAGTTCAATGTATGCGAGAGTGCTAGAGGTGAGAGCCGCATATCTAAATTTGATTTCCATATATATTCAATGCGGTTTGATCCTCGATAGTCAGTTTGCCGTTGTACTCTGATGATGATTATGGAAGGTCGAAACGTGTCAGTGCGTTGCAGCTGGCGGTAGTTTTGTTATGTTGTTCGACGACTGGTTAAATACAATGGTATTGCTGTTTAATTCAATCTCGCAAACTTGATTTAAGGAATTGTTACACCCACCCGCTCAATCAATGTTTGTTTAACTGTGTGGGTTGTTTTTTTGCTTTGCAAGTTTAACATTTTCAATGTCATTTTTTCTTAGTTTGAAATATTCCGACACTATTAACTTTTACAAAATCAGTGACTTAAACCTAGATAACAACCTGATTAAACTAATTTTAATATTTTGTGTAATGAGTTGTTAGTTGCTAAAATAATCAGAAATGAGTTATCAACTTTTTTGATTCAAGAGAAAGATGAAACGAATAACTCTAAACTTATTAGGCAAAACAAGATCTAGGTTTTTTTGATTTTACTATTTGAAACTCGGTTTGTTACTGTGTAATGATCAAACTTTGATTGGTTGTTTTATGGTCTGTCTAAATATTCTCTGTAAAACGTTTGTGTGTATTTAAGCGTTTCCTTTGGAATACTGAAAAATTGTTTATTTTAGGATCAGTTATGATACAATAATGTGATGTTGGACAATATATGAAAGTTAAATACTGTTTGTTGCGAAGAGCTAATATATGCAAGTATGTATTAGGTGTTGCGAACCTAGTAACAAATTAGTTCAGTTGTGACTACTGATGAGTCGCCAGTAAGCACGGAACGAATGTGCATGAGATTATACTTTCCATTCATGCTGCCTTTGGTTTATTCTTCTGGTCACAACTGAACTAACATGTTGGACAATAGTTTATTGCTAGGATCTGTATTATGCTATATGCGTTTCTAGATAGACAAATGTTAGATGAACGTATTGAAGTTTGTAACAAATTTGACTGATACTGTACGTTAAACAATAATTGATTTGCGTGGGTGTTGGTAACAATTATTTAATTCAAGTTTGCGAGCTTGAAGTAAACACCAATCCCATTGTATTTAACCAGTCGTCGAACAAGATAACAAAACTACCGCCAGTCGCAACGCATCGACGCGTTTCGACCTTCCATGATCATCATCAGAGTACGACGTCAAACTTACTAGCGAGGTTGCACTTGGCAACAGTACCGTCGGTGATGATGAGGCATAAGTTGCGTTGGCGCAACTTTTGGTTACGTTTATTGTTTACGTGTTAATATTGCTTAATAGTTTAATCCTTGACGTAACCGTGATTCAGTCATTGTAATAGTAAGCTCAAGATGTAAGGCATTATGTGGCTTTTTACATATTTTTCTCTGACCATAATCCGTTTCTCACATTTAGTTCTTGTTGTTCATAAAACTGTGACGCTGAAGTCATTATTGGTTTTCAATAACAATCGATCGTAAAAGTGGTTATCTTGTTTTGGAGTCAGCTCTAATTGCTGGCGACAGTCTTGGATATTGCCAACATTTTGCCTACTTGAGAGTCTAGATTCTAGCCCTGATGCTTCAATTCTTGCACTTTCAGCATTCTTGAATAATAAGCCATTAACCGTTCAGATCCTTTAACGAACGAACGTGCTATGTTCGCAATGAAATAAAGAATTATGCGCCTCATATTTTATTGTAATATCAAATAGACAAGTTCACAAAAAACAAAATTAGAACATTGGACACTAATGGACTAGCTGAAGCAAATGATTAAATACAAAGTTTAAATTCATCTTAGGCAAATAAAAATTTTTTATGGGATGCTGTAAATTTCGCATGAAATATCATTTCAATGTTAAGCAGAAATAAAACAGTGAAATCGGATAAAGTATCTTTTTCATGTGATTGGGCCGATAAAATTCACCTGAAAAAAGGAATCATTATGGTATATATATATATATATATATATATATATATATATATATATATATATATATATATATATGTGTGTGTGTGTGTGTGTGTGTGTGTGTGTTTACTATGTATTATGTTAATTACCCTCAAATATTGCACAGTATATTTCTTATTAGGAAGATAAAATACATTAATAACAAAGGGGTTAATGGCTATTTATTTAGAAATTAATAAACTTCACTTTCATTTAAATACTTCATGGGTTTTCATTTGACTATGGGGGTGGTATATACATTCACTACGACAGGAGTGTCCAAATCTCACAGAAGAAACATAGTTAACAACCTAGCAAACAGAATCAGAAAGTTCTGCTCTGCACACAAGATCGAGGAAGAACTATGCTACCTGAGGAAAATTTTGATAATAAACAACTACCCAGATCGGTTCATTAATGTTAATATCAGACCACGTCAGATTCGCGCTATCGAGAAATCCGTCGAACATGTTCTCCTAAACTTTCCAATTAGAGGGGACGTACGGGCCGCAGTAATGGCACGGCGTTTAAACAGAATCAATAAGGAAAATTTTCCGAATGTAAAATTTGATATCACATTTATCTCACAGAGAATCATGAGGTTGGATGCAAAGATCAATTACCAATTCTCTCCAAGTTGTTAATTGTTTACAAATTCCCATGTATATAATTAAACGAACATTGGTTGCGCAGCTGGTGATAACAATTATTATAATCAAGGTTGCGGTCTTGATATAAACACCTGACCCATTAATTACTTACATATGTCAGTATAAACTAAGAATGGTATAGTGTAGAAAAGGCAATTCATCCAGTAGACCGGTTTCTTCCTTATTGGGAACTCATCATGTACTGGCCAGAATTTGCCGCGGACAGGACTCGAACCTAGGCACATCTGCTTCGGAATCTGGTGCTCTAACCACTGAGCCATCCTGCCGCACAGATTGTGGATGGTTAGTTGGAACTTTGGGTCTAAAAGGATGCCATATGAGCTCCACCTAAAGGAAAAATAGATTAACCAAATTACATTAGTTAGTATATACCTGAAAATTGTGTGTAGTGTAGTGTGCGGCAGGATGACTCAGTGGTTAGAACACCAGATTCCAAAGCAGACGCGCCCAGGTTCGAGTCCTGTCAGCGGCAAATTCTGGCCAGTACATGATGAGTTCCCAATAAGGTCGAAACCGGTCTACTGGATGAATTGCCTTTTCTACTCTATACAATTCTTAGTTTATACTGACATAAGTAAGTAATTAATGGGTCAGGTGTTCATATCAAGACCGCAACCTTGATTATAATAATTTCCATGTATGTTCGGTAGCCTATATATTGGACGTACGAAGAAGCTATTGATCAACAGAATCCAGCAACTTGTACCGCATAGATTGATTAAAAATTGCTCGGCATAGTCAAGAAAATCGGCTATTTCCGATCATATACAATTCTTAGTTTATACCGACATATGTAAGTAATTAATGGGCCAGGTGTTCATATCAAGACCGCAACCCTGATTATAATAATTTCCATGTATGTTCGGTAGCCTATATATTGGACGTACAAAGAAGCTATTGATCAACAGAATCCAGCAACTTGTACCGCATAGATTGATTAAAAATTGCTCGGCATAGTCAAGAAAATCGGCTATTTCCGATCATATATTGGAAACAGAGCACCCAGTCAATTTGGCTAATTTCTTAATTCTGCACAACGCAAAATCATAAAAATTATATATATATATATATATTCTCTTTATATAAAACAAAAAGCACCTGGACTAAACATTCAAAAGTTTTATCAACATGATTGACAGACCACGAATCACCAGACCCAACAACAGTTTACTTGCATTCAGAAAAGGCAAAACACCTACTTGATTAAGCTCAACAAACATGCGATGGAATTGGCAACAAACTGAAAAAGAATACACATCTGCACATACCGTATCACAACCGTAATTAACAGCGACCGAAATGTCAAAACAATATGAGTTTTCAACACTGCAATCCGCACACCCTGCACTATTACCAAGTGGACAGAATAAAATTGATGAACAAGGAGAAACGAAAGACAAAACTCGGGAAGATAACATTCGTGCTCATAACAGCCAACAATAGGAAAATTTGGTGAACTCTCAATCAATCAATACAAGAATGATCAGATTTTAGACATCACTTTGCAATACAACGAGAAAGACTCCTACACGCAAACAAGAAAAAGAAATAAAACCCAGTCAAAGTAGTTGCCACTGACATACTAAAATGAAAACCCGGGATGAGTATAAATGAAAGATTGTAAAGTGAAGTTTAATAATCTCGAAATAAATGGCCATTCTTCACTCTGTTTTTAATGAGTTGTTTTCTTCCATATATATATATATATATATATATATATATATATATATATATATATATCCATTTTAATGGTTCATTATAACGATTATCTTCAATGACAAATTAAGTCCTGGCTACAAATTCCTTGTATGAACTATTCAGAATTATAAACGATGAATATTTCTCTACAAAAATTTGTTTTTGTTTCAGTATATTAATTGTCACTGTTAACCTAAATTGGACTGTTCCTTATAAAATAAAGCTAAATGATTCGGAAATATGCTAAACAGACAGTTTTTTGTAAAATACTGTGTGTTACACATACAGCCTGATTGGTCAAATTTCTTTGTAGATGTGACTAAGCCAATGTTAAAAAAATAAATTCGGACTAGGAAAAACTGTACTACAATAACTCAGATGATGTGTGCGTGTAAGCATATCCATAAAAGCGATAAATAACTGTTTTAGAAAAAATGATATATTAACCAAAAATGAACGCCACTCTTAACTAAATAACTATGAGTAAACTTTAGTAACACACTAAAAATATAGTTAGAAAAATGTTGGAATAAAAATGCCTGAATAATGAACAATGGCAAGTTCCTAAACTAGGGCCTTGTTATATATATATATATATATATATATATATATATATATAATACATTGAAGGTAAAAGTTGTATTACTCATTTTATCAGTAAAATATAATGTTTTTTTAAAGTTACTTATGCGTGAGAGAGCACTAAAATTGGAAAGTGTGCGTTTGTGTGTTTCGAAGTTTTTGTTTTGAAGACTATTTCATGCAAACTTAAAATATAAAAATCTTAAATCATACGTTTGGTGCGAAACCCCTTTTCACGACGTCAATTAATATTAAATAATTGTTCCAGCCATTCTTTTAGGCTATTAAAAAATTAGAAACCTTTAAATCATAATTTGTTCTCAGCATAGTTATGCAAATTTGTAGGTGTTTTTAGTTTCCTAAAATGTCTTCTGCATAATTTGTGTGTGTCTTAGTTGCTTAAATCAAGTTTGTGGAAATAAAGATCACTCATACATATTTTTATATGTAATAAATTGTAGTTACAAATACGAATGCCTTTCAACTATTCTGGACCATCCTCAATGCACCATTGAACACTTAGTGATTAAGATTAAACCACAAATTTTATTTTTTTTTAAATATATATATATATATATATATATATATAAAATAAATGAGCTGTGGAGCTTAACCTTAGTTAAATTGCACAAACCAGATCTAAAATGAATGTAGCCTGTACTATTTCTACACAGCAAAAATATGTTTTACTGCTTTCCAACATCTAATCGTCGTTAATGCATTAGTGTTGCGCACCTAATGACAAGTTAGTCAGCATGAACGGTAAGTATAATCTCGTGCACATTCGTTTCTGACTTACCGGCGACTCATCAGTAGGAGCCGGTATTAGGCCATTTACTCACTATATATTTGGGTGAAGAATGTGTGAAAATTGGTCGGTACATCTTCTTATACGAATTTGTAAGCTTGCGGTAGTGAAGCTAACTCCATTTAAGTCTTCGAAAATAAGACTCAAAAGACAACTCACTATATATATATATATATATATATATATATATATATATATATATATATATATATATATATATATATATATCCGAAACTATAGAGAGTGTCAATACCATGGTTATTGATATTGATTATTGGTGTAGGGCGTGATACCAGCTCCTACTTATGAATCACCAGTAAACTCGAAACGAATGTATTCATGAGGTTATACCTTCCGTTCATGCTGTCTTTGACTTTTCCACTGGTAATATTTGAACTAATTTATTACTAAGTGTGCATTACATAATGTACAGTTGCATATATATATTATTTCTCCGCAACAAATATTAGCTAACTGTTATATATCTAAACTTCATGTTTTATTGTGCAGGAGATAAAATTTATTTAATTTTGTTCCTCGGGTTAGAAATAATTTTTTTAAATGTTTTCTTATTATTCGTAAATTCTAGTGAAGCTCCCATTAGTTTCACGTAATGACGAATTTTTGCTTTTCTCTACGACAGAAAATTGAATATTTTTAATAAAAATATTGCCTAAACTGTTTAAAATCATTCTTTAAGCCTTATTAAAAGATGCTTATTAGTTTTATTATAAAATGCTTTATGGAAAAGCATTTTAAGAGACAAAACACGTTTGGGTTCAAATATTGTATTTCCCTACTCAAAAGAACCACACTTCAGTATTTGTTTTCTATGCATTTAAAAAGGTATCCATATGTGGAGCATAGCAATATTGCTTCAATGGGATATAGATTTCTTTGTTAAAAGCTTTAACTAGCCCCCGTCGTACTACCATTTTAAAGCAAAATGCTATCTTGTAAACAGAAAATTACGCAGTGTGCTTACAAAAAATTGTGTTCATTTCCTCACTAAATATTAAAGCAAAGTCGAAGAATTCCGTCCGCTTTAGAGCAATAGTATCATAATCTTACAATAGCATATTATTTTTTTCAATGCCTGTTAGACTCCCCCTACATATATTTAATTGAGTTATTTTGTTACCCATTTTAGGGTACCACCATCAGCTCACACCTCATCACAATAAATAAAGATATAGTGTTTGCTGTCATATAATCTATGTACTTAATCCAACTTAATCCCGCATTTATTATAAAAATTGACCATATACAGTAATAGATATCACAGTTGACTTGATTTATGAAGAAGAGAAATTGGCTTTTTTAAACTGTGTTTTATATACCTGGTTCATAATAAGCTTACGCTTCAATACACGATTTATTTCTTAATTCAATTTAAATATCAATAATATTAATTTTATTATTACTATTAAGCTGTGGACTGATGGACGTATACTGATATGGGTTCAGAAATATCTCAATGAAATATATGAACCGAAAAGCATTTAAAAAGCCTAAACAACGATCAAATAATTTTGTAAGACCAAGTCGCGCACAAATTAAATTATTTTAAAACTATCACCGGTGAAGTCGTTCATCATTACTTAATATTTATAAATTTCACTAAATATGGTCACATTTTATCAGTCCAGTGGCTTCCTTTGCATCTTAAAATGTGCATACATTATGCAAACATACATACATACATACATGCATGCATACATACATACATGCATACATACGTGTCGACATAAATAACTACATAGACTTTAATTTTGATTCTCACTCTGATGATGATCACGAAGGTCGAAATGCGTCGGTACGTGTGACTGGTGGTAGTTCTGCTATGTTGTTCGACGACTGGTTAAGTACAATGGAATTGGTGTTTACTTCAAACTCCCAAACTTGATTTAAAGAATTAATCTTTTTCAACAGCATGCTAGGTCCTATTTGAGCCAAATCATCTCAGACGGAAATAACGAGACCATTCTACTCGATCTTCTTTCTTGAGATTTCTAAAGTCTAATCCAGCATTATTTCTCTTGTCAGGCTAGTGTACTCGGAGGAGTGATCAAATTGAGTTTATTGATAGAAAGAAATAACGAGCCCAATTTATGGGTTCATTTTTCAGCAAGATGTTTACAAACTGGCCCATCTTTAGGTCTCTTGTTAGGTGAGGGTATTCGGGAGGGTGGCCAAGTTGTACGTGTTAATGATTGAGTATTTACTTCTTATTTCTCTTAAAAAATTAATAAATAGTTGTGTTGTGTCTTTTTTCGATAGCAAATGTTTGGCAAATTAATTGTTTTCCGTCGAAAATGAATAAAAAATAGACCTTTTTTGTGTTTTTCTTCAGATTGTTTTCCCCGTTCTATACGTTAGTGTGGTCTACTGGATGTCCGAACAGCCTGCTGAATGGTTTCGGTTTGTCATGTTTTTACTGATGGGAATCATGACTGCTCTTGTCGGCCAGGCGATTGGCTTAGCTATTGGGGCTGGCACGTCTCTTGAGGTGAGGCTCTGCTTCGCTAATTGATGTTAAACAACAAAATTGAGGAAATTGACTGGATTAACTTTTTGTTCAAAAATGCCAGGTTTTGTTTAAATGAATCAAATCATTGGCATATAAGAGTTATTCTTTCGTATTTAATCAAATGACATTTAACATGACGATTATGTCGATGTTAGATTAAGTAATGACTGTAATTATATATTTTTTTAAAATTACAACGCCGAGCCTATCGCAAATCGGATATGACATAATTCTGAAGTCAAGGTGTTAGTTTTGCGCAGTGTTTTATATGATATTGGAATTGTATGTATGCTACAAACCGCTATTTTATTTTACGCATAAAACGTAACACTGGAAGAATTTTATCTTTATTCATCAACACATTTATATGGAAAACCGTGACAGTAGTGTATAAAATAATAATAATTTATGTGTCTTCAATAACTGCTGTAGTAAATTGTTTAGTATATGCACATAAAAGTATCCAATCTATTCAAACTAATGCAATGGACAACAAAGAAACAACACTGGTATTGTATTTCGTTATAGTCTCATAAGTTCCCAAATTTTGGTCAGGACATCCAACTTGATTTTAACAGTTTGCATTTTGTTCAACGACATACGATCAACTATCCTTCGCCATTGGACTCGCCAGTTCGCGTTGGAAGCTCTTATTGAATGTAGATACGACTTTGTCACTTTCGGTCTAAAACTCAGAATATTCAATGTAGGTCAGTGCGAAATTTGTTATTCTGTAATAATATCATGCAAGATTTTATAATTAAACGTATTATTTTTAAATGCTGAGCAATGCATTTCATAGTAAAGTAGCTCCATCGTCTAAACTATACAATTATAAATAATATGTTACTTTGTATAGAAAACTCCCATTGCAAACCTTTCTACTACTGATTAAATTATTTTCGGAAAGAAACTGTATATTTTAAATGGTTGCGCAGTGTGAGCTTCAAATGTTGAATCTCCGCGATTTTCGTTCGCGAGTTTTCGCTTTGCACTATCAGTTTAGCAAAGATCCGATTGATCCCCATTTCCAAGTACGCATCGAGCTCGTCTTCTTGTTGGCTGGGTGTGGATTCGTCGCTTTCTTCCGAAGGCTTCAACGTCGTTCATATTAACAACTGGAAATGAGATATGATCTGATCTTCTTTGACCGGCGGCGTTTCGATTCCTACTTACTGGAATCATCATCAGGTCTCTAATCAAACACACAGGTCAATGCTTTAGGAGTAAAATTAGATCACAGTGTTACCCCCAATGATAATTATCTTAGGGTTTTGCCAACTTGTCAAAGTATAGTTCAAACGTAACATCTGCTCAGAAAAATTTTTATTTAAAGTTATATTTACACATTTTTACATATAATTTGGATTTTCACCATTATGCAGAGCAAAAATGTTTCGTATAAAAATAACAATAAATACTTTGCTTTTTTGTTTCTCTTTTTAGACCGCCGTTTATTTGGGTCCGATTACTGGTATTCCAATTCTGTTGTTCTCCGGCTTCTTTATCCAGCTAGAAAACATACCAAAGTATCTTCAATGGATATCTTACATGTCTTTTACACGGTACTCATTTGTAGGCATGTTAAAGGTTAGCTTTTTTTAATTACATTTTAAAGCAAATTAGTAAATATTTCATTTCTTAAATCTTTAACTGGTAACTTTCTGTTCATCTGTTCCCATCTTTGAGCAATTCATGGAACATTGTTGGTTTCTATTTTATATTATCATGTATGTACATAAACAGATTCCTAGTTTTCTCGCGCTATTGACTCCATTAGACCCTAGGACAATAAGGAAAGCTGAACTATGCTTCTGAACTAGACGCATTTTGGGTAAATTCGTACAGACTCAAGCTCATCCGAGTGTATCTTGGGAAAGATTATTTCGTGAAATGATCTAGAGAAGATTTCGACACTAATACTGGCCGTTCATGAGATCGCGGGTCTATGCTTTCCGCAGTTGCAACCATCCATCGGCATTGCCTTAATAGCTTGGCAAGTGGGATGTTTAAGTGGACAAACAATTTATTCGACTTAAAGACCATAGATTTTCAGCTACGGGAAATGAATAAGTGATTAAAGACTGATTTGTAGAATTTGGCAGAGACAACTGCACCAAGCATAAAACGCCTCCAAATCACAGTAGTATGCGATCCGTTCGGGTTTCAAGGCAATCCAGTTACACGACTAGCAGCAGACCGATTATAAATAGTCCTAGGCGTCTAATGTAAACTTACCACGATGTCCGTTTTTAGGAAATTAGCCTAACAGCACTGCATCGCTAGCAAAATCGAGATCAACAAGTTAGCTACTTCTACCAATCCCCACTTCGTGGCGTATTTTTTTGCCAGTGACTGGATCGACGACAATAATGAAAAGGAGCTGCAGATAAGTTGTTATTTATTACCCGAGCAGTTCGTAGGACGATAAATTCATTCCAGCTACTATAAATTAGTATATGTCTTATTCGTCAACTCATGTATGCTATAACTAGGATTTCAGCGTGTGTTCAACAGGTATTCTTGTTAGTATGTATTAGGTGTTGCGAACCTAGTAACAAATTAGTTCAGTTGTGACCAGAAGGATAAACCAAAGGCAGCATGAACGGAAAATATAATCTCATGCACATTCGTTTAAGCCCTTCCTGGCGACTCATCAGTAGGAGCCGGTATTACGAACTTTAACCACTATATATTTTGGTCAAGAATGTGGGATAATAGGACGGTATAATCTCCTAGACGAATGTGTAAACCTGCAATAGTGAAGCTAACATCAAGTAACGTCTACGACAATGCGACTTCAACGCTAACTCACACTATACAATATATATACCGAGTCTGTAAAGGATACTAACACTATGGCTATTGTGTTGGTAACCGACACCAACATTATTGTACCGAAAAGGTACATGGTACTAACACTATGGTTTCCGAGTCGGAACATCGTACCAACATGATGGATATCAATTTATGCTATAGTTCACCGAAATTGAGAATTACAACAATTTCTGAACACCTGTTACTCCAGTAAATCCATACACTCTGACCTTGATCGATATTTGTTATCACATTTCGCGGTAAGCATGACATCAATCAATTCAATATATAACAGTTAAATACTGTTTGTTGCGAAGAGCTAATATATATGCAAGTATGTATTAGGTTTTGCGAACCTAGTAACAAATTAGTTCAGTTGTGACCAGAAGGATAAGCCAAAGACAGCATGAACGGAAATTATAATCTCACGCACATTCGTTTCTTGCTTATTGGCGACTCATCAGTAGGAGCCGGTATTACGCCCTTTATCCACTATATATTTGGGTAAAGAATGTGGGTTAATAGGACGGTACAATCTCCTAGACGAATGTGTTAACCTGTACTATAATGTTGGTATCGGTTACTGACACAATAGCCATAGTGTTATTATCCTTTACAGACTCGGTATACATATATTATATATATATATATATATATATATATATATATATATATATATTTATAGTATGAGTTAGCTTCACTATTGCAGGTTTACATATTCGTCTAGCAGATTGTACCGTCTTTTTATACAACATTCTTCACCCAACTATATATAGTGGTTAAAAGGCGTAATACTGGCTCCTACTGATGAGTCGCCAATAAGCAAGAAACGAATGTGCATGAGATTATAATTTCTGTTCATGCTGTCTTTGGCTTATCCTTCTGGTCACAACTGAACTAATTTGTTACTAGGTTCGCAACTCGTAATACATATTTGTATTTATATTTGGTCTTCGCATCAAACAGTATTTAACTGTTATATATTGATTTGAATGATGTCATGCTTACCGCGAAATGTGATAACTGATATCGATCAAGGCCAGAGTGTATGGATTTACTGGAGTAACAGGTGTTCATAAATAGTTGTAATTCTCAATTTTGGTGAACTTCAATATACATTAATATCCATCATGTTAGCACCATGTCCCTTTTCGGTACTATAATGTTGGCATCGGTTACTGACACAATAGCCATAGTGTTAGTATCTTTTACAGACTCGGTATATATATTATATAGAGTAAGTAAGCGCGAAACGAATGTGCATGAGATTATACCTTCCGTTCATGCTGTGTTTGGTTTATCCTTCTGGTCACAACAGAATTAATTTGTTACTAGGTTCGCAACACCTAATAGATACTTGCATATATATTAGCTCTTCGCAAAAAAACAGTATTTAACAGGCATTCTTGTTGTCTTAGGCAATATTCGCTATAATTATTGTCACAAATGGTTACAAAATTTTAGATTAATTTCATAGAAATATCATTTATGCGTTTTTAAATACATTGAAGCTCAGCATGGAAACAGCACACTTTAAATTTATGCTCATTATTTTCTTATAAGTCTTTGGTGAATATAACCGTGTTTTTAATAAATCAGCGAACTTTATGGATTCGTCAAAGTACTTTTCAACTTAATAGTATTGCATGTGTGCATACTACCATTAAAAATATTCATGTTTTTGAGTTAGGTTAGTATTGCTGTAGTTTTGATATTTATTTTTATTAGTCCTGGCATTCCTTAGAGGTGAACAATTTAGCAGTTATTCTACTCATAGGTTTGTGTTATATCCGTACTTACAGAAATACAAACCGTTTTCCATATATTGTTCGATATTAAGCAGCGCTGTTTTCTAGTATTCTTTAACAAGAAAGATCTGTATATCCAACAAAGTATAGTGCTCAATTAAAATTTCATTGCGTGCACAGGTGGCGATATTAATTTATTTAATAAAGTCTACGGACTTAAGATAAACACCAATCCCACTTAATATAAATTAGTCCCACAACATGGAAGATTAAACGTCAGTCACTCGTACTGACGCGTTTCAACCTTCTATAGGAATCATGAAAACACAAAGGCACCTGATTAACGAGGATCACACTGGGATGCATATGTAGAGAAAGCAAAATTAGGTATGCGGCTTTGATCTCTAGTAGTCTCGCATACATTGCACTTGACTAGAAATCTCGGCTGCACAATTTCTATACAATTACAGATCTTGCAAGTATGTATTACAGATCTTAACTTTTTGCAGCTTTTCATATCTATACACGTTATACAGTTAAGCAAATATTGATTGCGCGGGTAGTGGTAACAGTTCTTTAAATCAAGGTTTTTAGTTTGAAATAACCACCAATCAAATTGGATTTAATCAGTCGCACAACATGGCAGAACTACCGCCATCCACACGTACTGGCACGTTTCGACCTTCCATTATTATCATCAGAGTACGACGGCAAACTAAATAGCGAGCATCAATCCACAATGCATATATATATATATATATATATATATATATATATATATATATATAGAGGGAAAGCAAAATGAGATATACGGCTTTCACTTCTTGTTGTTTCGCCTACATTGTACTTGACTCACAGTATTTTTGCATGTAGTGTGACTGATTTTATACAATAATGTTAGTGATTATCTCAAACTCGCAAACTTAATTTAAAGTAGAGGCATAGTGCTCGTTGTCATTTAACTCATGTATGCCATTTCGGTTCAATATTAGCTTCATCCTTATGTTTCATACTTATCGTTGATTTACTCTAGTCACTTTACGGCTACAACCGCACTGGAATGGTCTGCGTGGGAAGGCGACTTGGCAAGCCCTGTGTGACGAAAGGTAATTTGGTGCTTACCAGTTTAGACGCAGAAGAGCACGGCTACTATAAAGAGTTAATTATTCTGTGTGTCTTCTTTTTGGTCATTCGAACGCTCTGCTATTTTGTATTGCGATGGCGTCTACGCGGTAGTTTATAAAAACTTAATGCACTGATCTGCATGCCTGCGTTTTCAATACAAGCCACAGTCTATTAGGTGTGTGTTTGTTCAGGATTTCAGGTCTCCAAATCAGAAGCCAAATAAAGAACTCATTTCTAGTTAAATTTTACCATCGGAATTTCATTCAATTCCAAAGAAAGCCTGTTTCCATACACGCAGTATCTAACATATAATTACCGATTTATTTTTTATCAAGCGAACAGTAGTAGTAAGCAGAAAATCAAAGAGTTTCTTTCCTAGATTGGCAATTGGACCTATTGGATACAAAGGAATTTTTGAAATTGTGGTCATTCCACTGTGCTTTAGGCATAATGAGAAACCAACTTTTTAAACATCTCTAGACTAGTCTATAAACGCATGTTGTATTTTAGTTGTTTTTTAACATTCTTTGAACAACTGCTGTGCGGCGATGTCACGAATCCTATTTCAAGCCAACTCTGGTTGCCGTATAGTTAAACAATTTACAAAACAACAGGTTTAAAGATAAATACGTGTAGTTCATTATACTCGATGGTAATGATTTAATTCATCAAGCTGCAATAACGTTATACCTTGAAGCAGGTACATATTGTATTGGAAATTTTGAACTTTATGGTTAACAAAGAGAAATTTTAAACTCAAAATTTGAAACATGATAAAGCTTTTGTTCTCAAGTAGAATTTAAACTGTAAAATTTTCGTATTAGAGGCATAACTATACCTCGTATTGCGCACAGTTCGAGCGAAAATTCCTGTCTGCATTCATCAGTTCCTGAAGAGTTTTTTGTTCGAGTATTTATGTTAACGAATTTTTATATTTCCGTTTATTTTCCTGCTCAGTAATTTAGCTTTTTGTTAACAAATTTTTACTGAAATTTTCAGATGCATTTTTATTTTTAACTCTGTTAATATTTAGGTAAGAAAACCCGTAACTACATTTTCATGAATTAGTCTGATATTTGTCCATCAACATTTGAACGAATTTGTCCTATATATATATATATATATATATATATATATATATATGCAGTTTCTAGAATGCGATGTAAAATTTATTTAATAGATGATATATTTTTCAACTTTATTGTGTAGATTTTGACTGAAATATTTTCTTAATACTCATTATCCTAAATTGGTATTGGTTTATTAAGTAGACGGTTTTTCCTATGATTCATTTAAATAAATAACGCTGGTTCTGAATTAATCATATTTGCCATAAATATTGGTGGTTTACATACTTGTGAATGAATTTTTCTTACTGAATAGCATTTACGAAATGGCTTAGCTAAACCGTATGCCATGGATATTCTTTATTGTCGGAAACTATGTTAAATGTTCACAGGGAAATAAAAATATATCTCTGACAGAAATTATGACCTACGTAATGCCGCCAATATTTTCAAAAAGCTAATTAATTCTATTTAGGTTGTGTGTGTCTGTGCTTTCGTGATGGCTGTGATTTCCCTATTCCTAGCATCTTAGAGATTAAGCTGATTGATTGCTCGAATGAAACGAATAATTGTAGAAAGGAAATTATCGGGCTTAAAATAAATGCGAATCTGTCATTGTACTTAAATTGTTATACAAAAAGTAAAGTCCTTAAATTGTTCTAAATGGGTCTTACCGCATAGGAAATGAAACAGTTTAGATTGAGTAAGTGCTGTTTATGTAAAGAAAGCTTAAACATATTATGACAAATACCGTATTAATAGTTATCAGCTGGCATTCTCCAAAATATATTTCATGTAAGATAACCTGAGGTGTGAACCGCATTCAGCTTTACAATACGCATAAAAAAGCGAAGGTTCAGCCTTCATTGTTCAATTTTCAGTCGCGCTATTAAGATGATTGAAGAATGTTTAAATGCGTCAGTTGTGTATCAGTCAAGTTTTACCACATTCTACAAAATGAATAGTTCAAATATGTCACTTAAGTGTATTTAAAATCTGCAAACTTGACTAAAGTGTCTCCATTAATTTTCATATTCAAAATAAAGCATCTACATTATCGTTATATGTAGAAACATCCATTTTACTCAATCACTAAGTTTCTATTCTGTTTCATATCTAAAAAGCTGGCTTACATTCACTTAACCGTTTAAATTTCAATGATAAAGACAATATGATAGGTATAATTGAATTGATTAGAAAGCATATTTCAGAAACACATTAGCAAAGGCAATAGACTTTCCATCAATATATTCTCTATCGTCATACATAAGCTGGTTTAGACTAAATCCGTATCTATCTCATGACACCGAGGGAATAAAGCCAAATTGTGCTTCACAACGATATCAATAGTTTGACACTCCTTATTTTTAGACTCACACTATATTAATCTTGGAGTTTGAGCCTAATTTAAGGCTTGAAGGAAATGACGGTACGATTCAGAATATTAACCACACATTCGGCCAACTGTGAATAGGACGGATGCCCTCGTAAACTCTTAACATACTCCTCTTTTCATTCTGTCTCTAATACGTTTATTGTCTTTTATCCTTTCGCTGGAACTGTAGGTAAATGCTCATTAGCATCAACGCTGATTAGATTATAAGAGAAACATACTCTCTATTATTGAGATGACCTCTTATGTCCAAAGTAAATAAACGAATTTCCTTTTTATTTCTTATTCGGTTTCGTTGGTAGTTATTTTAAAGTTTATTAATCTATTTATACGCTTGTAGTATTCTTTCCTGCCATTTCAATGTTTTACCATTTATATGTATGTCTAACTGTATATACATGCCTATTTAGCAGCTCGCCAATCCAAATTCCTTTTAATTTGCAATATCATTTGTCAATATACTGGATAGTAAAGTAGCAAAAGTTTCCGTCGTTATGCCCATCAATCAACCTTTCTATAGTTCACCTATGTATCTAGTCATTTATCCATATTTATTGGATTTGTTTGTTTTTCTAGATATTTGTAAATGAGTATGTTCGTTTGTGTATAGATGTTGTTAAGCCTTCGAATATACCTAGATTTCTTTTTAATAACTAACATCCTGGATGTTTCATGATGTAGTTGAATATTTTTCTGTAAATTTTCAGCGGTAAGAGATAAACTGAAATAGTCCCATTAGCATACCCAGTTAAACAGTTCTCCATTGTAAGCGTTTATTTTTGTTCCAGTTAACTGTCGTGCATTATATATATATATATATATATATATATATATATATATATATATATATATAATGTATATGTATATGTATGTATGTGTTTTTGTTTGTGCGTGCATTATTTTCGGTGGTAAAAACTAAGCATCGCATGTCATTAAATTTTAAGCAGACCATGGTCTCATCTTAATTGGGAAGCTATTCAGTACTAGCCAGAATTGATGTTGGCATGAGTTGTGCTAGCCTTCTTATTGCTTAACATGATGTAGCTTCAGTTGTAATAAAAAACACAGTTTTTGTTCTAAAAGTCTTATTAGGTAATTTATTACTTGTGTTTGTTTGAGTTTTGTGGTAAATTTTGGTCAGAAATGTAGTATTAAGATAGATTGTACATTTATTGTTATCTTCAGGTGAAGCTCACAACGCTTGCAGTTAGTGTGTTTTACACGATTGGCATATATTCTTCATATTAAGCACTACGTACTTTTGAATGCTTCTTAGTTTAAACTGCTTAAATATCCAGTCTAGGAATATTTCATGAGTATAAATGCACATTACGAAAATGAATTGCAATGTCAAGAACTTTTTGTATTAAATAGCCTACTCGCAAACCTTCTTATTCTTTGATTCAAACAAATTCTAAGCCACATCTACATATTTATAAGCAACATTTGTTAAACCTTTATATATTTAAATAGTTTTCTTTTACATTTAAAAATATCTTTTGTTAGTCTCCACACACATTCTTTTTCAATGCATAAATAAAACTACATTTTTAAAGATATGTTTTGGTTTCACGTATTTAGTAACAAGTCGGTTCATATTGGGCCCGATGGATATATGCGTTTCAATTTTCTAGCATTATATGACGAAATATATGATTGGCGTAGTGCGTAGAGCCGTCTCCGAGTAATGAGTAGCTAATTAGCAAAAATGTATATGAACATGATTTTACACTTTGTTATGCTAATTTCGATATACTTAATATCCTTGTCCCAAATGAAAAATTCTGTCGCTAGGCATGCCATGCCTAATACGTACATGTAAACTCTTCCCATCCATGAATACATTCAGTATTTTTAAGTGCTTGCGTTTTTTTCTTTCCAATTAATTCATTTTTGACTATGTATAACATTTAATTAAAGTTGTTAATGTGATTCAATTTTCCTAAAGTTTATTAAAATTGGATTCATTTTCTAACATAATACTATTTTTGCTCTAGACAGGTTGATAGTGGCCAACCATTTTGAAACAGTGCTCTTTTACCTCGCAGAATTACTAATTCTAGATTGTTTTAACTTTGAGATGCCTTGTCTGTACAATTTAAATTTGTTCACTTTTCTCAAATTCGTCCTCATTCCGTGTTAACAAAAATGTATAACGACTGGTGACGCTAACTTTTTTCGGTACAAGAGCACAATTCCCGACATCATATGCATAGTGGACTCAAAGCTGTCATTGTTGGTCCGTGGGCGGTATAATGGAAAAGTTTGGATATTTCACGAAATTTGAACCGAGCTTCACTGGATTCCACGTTGTTGAAGATAGATGTACTTTTTCTATTTATTTTAAATTTTCTGTGCCGTTACGTTTGTTTATCCGTAATTGAGTGTATGTGAGCGGTTAATAAACAAGAAAATCCAGATTAATGAAGACGATTAAGCATTGAATCACCATTTAGCATACATTTCTATACTATGTAGTGGGAGATAGATGAAACAGTAATATCATTGGCCAGAATATATTTAATTTTTGAAAGCGTGTCTTCTGTGCACAAAGACGTTAAGATCAATTAACAGTTAGCTTGTTTTATCTGTCATATGTATTGAAAGGTTTGAATCACATTATATTGAAGCGTAATGCCAGTAAATGCTGTTTTCTGCCTAATTTTTTTTTGTTTGTAATTTGTTAATTCATAGCATTACGCCTTGATTGAGTGTATTATGAAATGTGAAAATTCTGAAAATAAGCACCAGTTTATTTATTCGTTTTCTTCGTCTGGATTTTTAGGTTGGTTTTCTTATTTTAAACATTCGGATTTGTTAATTTGTTGGTAGTTTACTATAAAATGCTAAGCAAACATGTATTCTATTTTAAAATAATTAGTTTTGTCTTTGCTCATGGAGAGGTAATAAAAAATAAATAATTTATGCCTATAGCAGACGTGAATGTACTGAAAGGGATTCTGTAGTTTAAAAATATCTATTGCTGTATTTTACAACCAAATGAAACGATTATGTATCTACTCGTGTATTTTACTGATAACGTGCAAAATATGTGTAGTCTACACAATTAAATAGTCTACTTTCGTATTTCAGAGTCGACTTATTCTTAATTTAAATCAAATTTTCTTCCATGAGATAGACACTGATTTTATTTATTTTTTATCACTTTTCATGTATCCGAAAACTACTGCCAGCATAAGAAAACTTTAAGACTTGTAGCAAGTTATATTGGATGGGAGTTCGTTTAATGTGTGCAAACTGGATGTAAACAACAATTACCTATACCTACGTAACCAGAATTTTCATTACACAACTTTTTGTTGACTTGACAGGCACGTTGAAGATCGACTAGGGATTGTCGTGAATACCGTCGCATAAATACGTTTGCTTGTACATTGTTTAGATGCAATCAATGTCCTCATGTATTAGGCATTCTGTTCATATTGTACCTGTTTTTTTTATAAAGAGACTGATTATAAATTTATTTGAGCTGTTCTTTATGAATTACCAGTGATATTTTTTTGTTCCATTCTCTCAGCTGTCATGCGTCCTCCTTGTTTTATTCCTACCTCATATTTCCATGGGTAAAACAGAATCTTGTATCGTCTTTAAACCTATAATTCGCTGGGCGCTACGCATTATACCAAATTTATAATGACTCTGGTTACTAGAATAATTTTTTTGTAGTGTGCGGATTTTGTTGAATATGTCATTTGTGTAACTGTTGTATCCATCTATAAAACGCGTGACTGCTAAGAATGTGCATTGTTTTAGTGAAACCCAATGCGCTCTGTTTCGCAGCATAGCCGTTGCCAAAAGGTTGAACACTCACATACGAGAATATACTGATCTATCTAAAAATAATTAATAGTTGTTCCTATTTTCTACTTAACACGCTTGTGGGAAAAACGTGTGTCTGAATTTGATGATGACTTTTTTAGAGTGAGTTTCTAACAGAAGTAGTCGACGCTTGTAGAGCCACCACCAATTGCTTTATCGTCCTATAGCCAACTCGTGCTCATAGTCTGCTTTCTATACTGTGGGCCCGTTCTCGTCTACCCAATCCGGCTAGAACTATTATCCTAGTTCCAATGAAGAAGGAAATACGTAGTAACAGCTTTGATACTAGTATTTAGAGACTGTAATACAAAAAGTATTTTTTTAAGAATCATCATAAAGTCAACTGAAGCAGAAAGGGTTATTAGTTTCACGTAGCGTCAAATTGCAAGACAAGTAATTGGCTGTATCATCTCAATTCCTCAACAACGTGTCTAGGCAACACAACCTTCTGCAATTCACATTTACATGCCAAAAACAAGTTACTGGATGTGTCATATTCGGAGGTGTCAAGCCCATTCATGGTTCTATTAATTGTGTAATGACTTCTAATTCATTGCCTTCAACGGCATTAACCGAGGTCGCCTCGAGTTCATTCACCAACGTAAAGCAGGATAGATCCCGCCAGGGCACCAATTGTAGTGTAGAATGCCTGTTAAAGTACCACACGTTGCTCCATCATCATATAGTTGATTTGTGCTCTTCATTTGTCTTCTTTACTGTAGGTCATTTCCATCTAACCAATCCGGCTAAAGTAACCGCCACAGTCGCAATAAATAACAAATTAAAAAAGAATCATAATTTGATAATTGTATTAAGCACAATAAAATTAATTTATACGCAACTCTCTTTTCCTCTCTATGTCATTTTAGGTGTTATAATAATCTATAAATTGATTAACTAAAGGTGTACACTCTATATACCATTAGTTCAAAGTTAAAATATGTAAACCGAACTAACGGTTATACCGCTTATAACGTGGGTTGTCAAATAAAGCAAAAAAATCTGCATCAACTCAATAGCTCACAGAAAAATATAACAGAATAGTTTCTATGTGAGTCTGATCAATAAGCACACAAAATATGTGCATGAAAATGGAGCTGGTCTTTTCGTAGACATTTTTACTATTATATTTATTCAACTATATTTCTAGTGTGATAGTAAAGATTATTCATGGTCAGTTAATTAAGTGAAGAGTAGTGTTCATTTTCGTTGATTATTCATTATTTTCTAAATTGGTAAAAAACTGAACATACAGGCACACATTTATTACGTTTTGGATTAACAGTTGAACTAATGTCTCTCGCGTTAGCGTTAAAACAGTCACGACCATCATTTGACCAATCACTGTCGCACATTTTATAAGAAATATTTCGGTAATCCATTTCTTTCTTGGACCTTTTCATTCAATGACAGTCTAGCTCACATCACGCATTTTCACGACCTTCTCTCATTAACCTCGACGTTGAGCACTAATTACTGAATCCAATTGGGACAGATATTTTGGTGCATTTGAGTTTATATTTTTGCAATAATTTTTCAACCTTTTAGTTGTCCTCGCTACCTTGGAGCCTTTACAATCTGGTTTGCTAGAAAATTAGTTATTTTGCAAATCTCACTTACTGTTAGCATTTTGACTTAATTCTTTGGTTATTCAAAACGCCGGGGCATTTTTAAATTTCGCTTTACAGGTCGTAATTTTGTTTATAATAGACGTTTGTCAACGAGATACTCTATGTTTTGATTTTGTCTGAATTACCATTACAACTGAACAATTAAATACGTAAGCCTAACGGCGTGGTTGTGACATTTCATACATATAATAAAAGCTAATTAGGCAAAAAAATAAACAATGGGCGTCCAAAAAAGCCGACAACATGTACATGATACTAATTAACCAGTCTGTCGCTCAGTCAGCTAGACATCTGAACTACTCTGCCGTGATGTGGACAGGCTGTCACTCTGTCCAGTTGTTAGACAAATGTCGTTACTAGCTTAGAACAATTTTTTCTAAATCAACAACACAATTTATACATTTGACTAAAAAGAGTCAATAATAAGTTTATTTTAATAAACGAACAATGAACCAAATTACCTGAGCTTTGTTTGCGCCAAATGCTGATTTATTCCCGTCAATGTTTTTCTTGCCGACATTTCAGCATTATCTTTCGATTGTTTTTTTTCATAGAACTGCTCGTCATAAAATTTTTCACAAGGAATAAAACAAGAAAACCTTTCGATTAAATGGCTTTATTTATACTTATTGGTTGATCCCATCAAGATGGCTGACATTTCACCATCTAAACACGAGTCATTCAAGTGTGTGTGCGCGTATGTCTATTACCAATGGGGATTCGACTGAGTTACATACACGCCTAAATTCATCCATGTCAATTTACAGTAAAATATAATGGTTATGACATTTCACAGCATAAAGAATAATCATGCATTTGTGTGTATGTGTTTGTGTGCGTGTTGTGAGCGGCCGTGGTTACAACTGTGATGTTTTCAGAAACATGTGATTTGATGTACGTTTATCTTAGGGAAAATTCAGGCATTAAATGTCATTTCCACTCTGCATGCATTTGACAACTTATTTTATTCTCTCCTTGAGACATGCTGTACCTGTAGATGACCTCGCAGGTTAGGACGGAACAAGTATTATCTATATACTAATTGTAATTTCTTGTCAAAAATGGATTGAAGTTATTAACAAATAAGTAAATCAGGTAACGAGTTAAAAGGTAATGAAAATCTAAACAAAACGTTATAGAAATTATATGCTGAAAGAAGGAGCGTAGTGATATTGTGAGGAAGGTGTATATTTAACAAAAATTTTCAATATGCGTTGTACTGTATGAAAGACTTTAGTTAATAGATACAGTAAGCTAACAAGAATTAAATGATGAAATATGAAGGATGGTTGACCACAGTGTTGATTAATAAATCGTAAATTTATGATCTCACAAAAATTTAATCTTAATCCAGCCTTCTTAATCTTCTACTGGTGCAAGTTGCCGGTTCCAAACTAAGTAGTCTTCATTTCCTATCACGAGTAAGTTCTGTGTTCCAATTCGAGCCTAGTGACTGTTCCACCAATACTCCATTCGTTACGTCATCTCTTGATTTAATTTCGATTGATTCCTTAATCAATCTGGTCGAACAATTTCGGCCACATATCTATGTGTTGACAACAATCCCAGTTAATCGTATGTCCCATTTCCACTATATCACGTACAGTGTCCGATCTATTAACATTTCCATATTAAATTACTTGTTACTAAACTCTAATTATTATATCGGTAATACCTGTGTTTCTCTAGCCAGCGAGATCACCAATAATTACGGAATTTTACATAGAGTGAGTAAAACAAGTAAGTTAACGCGTAAAAAATGTAAATTATATTTAATAAATTAAGTCTCATTTAGACGAACGTACGTCTGTGTGTATTTATATTTATCTGAAGGCCTTGCAGTTAAAATCACGGACATGCAAATATATGATAGTCATTTATCTATTGAAACGGCATAAACTTGTATGGTTCATTGTGAATTCACCGAGATGTACTTAGGCGTGTATGCAATTACATTCAACCGAAATCGTCTCAGTTATAGACACACGCACGTGCACACACTTAGATGACTCATGTGTATCGGGTGAAACGCCAGTAATAGCTATGAAATTAAATTATAAGTTTAAGGGAAACCTTTTAAACAAAATGTTCACTTCAACTTTTACTCTTTAAGATGAGCGGTCCTGTGTAAAAAGAATTCGAAAGAGAATGACGAAATATCGACAAGAATATCATTTACGGGAATACAGACGCTTTTAGGGTAAATAAAGTCCAAGTATTGTGAAGTGTCCTGTCGCGTAAAACATTTATTTTAACAAATCACTCAAATTTTAGTCGAAGTTTGTCTACTGTGGATAAGATCGACTACGTCGGATTCCTATTATAAGTCACATTGAGTTTTAAATGAAACAATATCAAGCAAACGGGACTCCGATAGTAACAGTAATTGATTTATATGAATTAATTGCCATAGAATTATCTTTGATTAACATTTTCTTGCTACAGTATTAACATTAGATATATCACGCAATTTCAAATATTCTGGCAGCTAAAATACAAAACACTTATAATTTCCTCTTCATTAATAGAAATATTAAAATGACCAGGTTCACTGTTTTTTATTCTTAGATACGTAGCAAAAGTAATGAATGAATTATGACTATTCCTGAATATTGAAAAAGACTTTTTCTGAAAGCCAATTTCCAACTAATCATTCTTTGTTAATTTTAGCAAAAGAGAATCAAAAAGTGTCAGAGTTTTACACTTGAGATAATTCTACTAATAGAAGCATTATGTTCTGTTTCACTCAAAGTTGCGTGAAGCATCACCTATTCTACAAAATATTTTTCTGTATGATCAAACACTGAATTATTAAACAAAAGTGGTATGTTTTCTGTCAACTCGCATATTTAATCCATTGATCGTTTAAATTTTTCCTAATTTTTGACAATTGCTCACATATCTGTTTTGTGATTTTTATTTGAAAAATATTGCTTTTACCTTTTGCGCCATTTTTCCCCTGACTACACCAGGTCTCGCTGTTGTGAAGTGTTTTTGTCTTGCTTGTTAACGGCTTACTATTTATTATTGCATATTGACCGCAAACACACGTCATCTACATTCAGTTAATCAACAAACTATTTTGTTACCATTTTGTCTTTCTCCGAGTTGACGGAGACTCGTTAATCAACCGCATTATTCACGATTTCCAATCGCAAGTTGTTCAATAGATGTTGCAATTCGTAAAAACTACGTGCACTATTTTGTTCTTTTTATGAAGGAAAAAAATCCCAATAACGTTGCCATAACTATGGATTCTACTAGTAACTTTATTAGTTACCTTTTATTTCTACATCGATGAATTTATTTGTTGAATGCAATCAACTGTCTTTTTACAACTATTACAATTTAATTGGCGAGATATTTATTTTTCAATTGATTTTTTCGAACCAGTTGACATGAAATATGTCCCACGAGCATTAGGATAACTTTTTTGTATTTTCTTATCAGTCTGGCTATGGGTACTTGGATTAAATTCAAATTTGAAACCGGAACATGAAAATAATTGAGAAGTACGTATTATATCTTGCTCTTGCATTTATTCTATGCACGCGCACTTCACGAAATATCAATCTAGTAAATTCGATTCCTCGTGCATTAGCGCCTATCGCATTTTTATATTGCACAGCCTACACTTCTATTTAACGCACCTAATTAGACACATGACCATCTTCTTTGTTATTTGTAACAAATGAATGTAGTTCAGTTAGATGCAGGCATGGTTAAACCACTTTGACCTGCAGTCGATTAGTGTTTAACTGTATAACTTCTAAACAGTTTCATACATAATTGATTAAAATGTACTACGCAAAATTGTATACCTTCATCTAATATGCATTAAAAATATCCCAAGGCTTCAGAAAAGAACCTAGCTGCTCAGGTTACTGCAGGCGTTCATCAAGAGGCAGTCTAACTCAAAATATGGAAGTTTAGCAAATTGCGGTGTTTTCGCGCGTGTTCGTCAGAGAATATGTTCTGACAGTACCGGGTGCAGTTATTTAAAAAATGTTCTGCTATAAAGTTTTCCTCTTGGAATTAATTTTTCAATACTGGTTTTATTAACTTCAAGCAAATTTTATAGTTCTCTTACTTTTGCCAAATCGAAAAGCTAGCAAATCCATATCTCATTTCAGCACAATAAGAACAGCATTAAGCTTTGGAAGTTTTCTTGAGTTCTAAGCTTACTCATACTTGCCTCATTCCTTTTTAACCTGTAAATTCTGACATAATAGCAATAAATTTTTATCGTCATGGGCCATCAGTATATTAGGTAGCCTGCTTAGTAAACACTATAAATCTAAAATATTACTCACAAGGGCTGTGTTTTATGTAGAATTTATCTTGCATTAATTTTACAGAAGCGTTAATAAGACATGAATGTCAACGTTAGATACAAATATCGTTTCACAAGTGTTTCGATTTTGGTAAATTATTTATTTTAATTTGAACAATATTGCTATCTTTGCTGAAGTTTTTAAGTAAATTTATATTCATAATTTTAATGTAAGATTTTATTGTACCACAGAATGAAGACAGCCTGGTTATCGTAAAAATACTCTAAAAGGTATATTTCATTCCCTAATCTTAACATTATTGTTATGCAACATTTAAAATTATTTTTCGCTGAAGATATGATTACATTCATGTTGTTTTGATGCTTAACTTTTATTCAAGTAGCATATTTAATCAAAAAAGTTTAATGTGAACTAATGTAATTTGATATATAAGACAGTCTTTAAAGTCTCGTAACCAAATTTTCGCTAGTTCAAATCGCGGCCACGGTAATTCCAGCAACTACTGATGAGTGCTAAATGTGGACGAAACCGGTCCGCTTGATGTATTGAATTTCCCATTTAAAGCAATTATTAGTTCATACCAGTAAAATATAGATAAATATATTAATGTGGAAAGTTAGTAACGCGGAAATTTAGGAATTCATACATAAAGGCTTAAACTACGCCATGTCACTACAAAATAACATGCACATGTCATAATTGAGCTCAAGTTGGCAAATAGTAGACTGTTGGTCAGTGATATGTTCGTTAGCTAGATACGTTTCAGAATATATTGATGCTACCTCTGATTTTAAACTAGCTTTCAATTTTGGTAATTAAATTTAAAAATTAACAAAGAACTTCTGGTAAATAAAACGTATTAAAATATAAATTTTCATTAATATAACAATCAGATGTGGATTTGACAGAATTGGTGTATAAGCTTTGCATAAACTCTCACGGATAACATTCGTGTTTCTGGCTCATTATTACAAATACAAAATTAACTGATGGTAAGTTTAACTGTCTTATTCAACGCATGCGCTAGCATGGCTATTGTTTATTAAACAGAAATGAGTGCATGTGCACACGTGCATAAATTAGCTAGATTTCGCGCGTTCCTGGCTCCAGAGGGGCCTACGCCTTAATGACAGAATTAACGAAATTTGTCCATTGGACAGTGTTCGCTACTATAACTTTCCAGATTGTTTGCCAAATATTCTCTAGCTTAGTGAGATTACACCGCAGCGTCATCAGCAACATAAAAATATAGTTGTGTATGGCCACGAAAGCACTGGCCTAACTATTTGATGATTCCCGTGACTCACCGATACCGTCTTGGTAACCAAACAAAAAATATACTCAAGCGATATTATGAGGCAACGTCTTAGCCAGTGCAGACAACGTTTCTCGTCTAGATATGATGGTAATGAAATTTACTTTTCGGACACTAATCTTTTCCTCATCACTCTTATAATAATCCGGATATGTGCAAAACTGTCAAGATTTTGCATTTATAAATTTGATTAATCATTTAGTTGTATAAAACCATACTTTGAATTTGAGTTTATTTTGTTTGAAAATACCTTATTCACACTTTGAGAAGACATAGTATCTAAATTAAATGAACACATAATTGTTTATAATTATAAATGTGTATCCAAAGTCAGATGAAGTTACCCACCCGTCAGAATTGTAGCCACCCACGCATGTCTCATATATTATATTACAAACAAGCTTTCATTAATTTATGCTGACGAACATGTATGATTTACTGGTATCTATGCCCAATTTCAATAGCTTTTTTCTCAAAAAACAAAAAGCAATTAATATACTTTTCTCTAATTAAAAATTTGTATTCTATTCCAAGTAAATCTAAACTTATCGGAATAAATAGATCTTGCATAAACTCAAACACGTGATAACCTTGATCAGCGTTTTATGATTAAAAAATTGGTAATTATTTATATTGTAAAATTAAATTATGGCAACTTTATTCAATTCTGAAATGACTGACGCTCAATTGCCAATATCTAATTTATACTTTTCACCAAAAAATATTTTTATAAATGTTAATAAACATATTTGGACTATGTTTGTTGTGCATCACGCATGGAAAACTATTCAAGAAAACTGCATTTTGCTACTAATTAACTCAAAATCAAGTTTCATTTTATAGGTTAATCGAAAATTTATAAATCCATAGTTATTTGGTCTGCTTTATTACACTTTGCGAAACATGTTTGCACTATTTTCGCGAAATAACTGTTCAAGAAATTGAAAGAATATCACATATTCTAACCATCTCTTATATGGACAATCCTTTGAAAAATATTTTCTATATTCGAAAATGATTGTCGGCGTTCTTATGCTTAACTTCATATATATATGATGCATTCCAACTTATTGTTTTAATATTTCATTTAGAATGCAATAATTCACCTTTATTCAAAATTATCGCATGCACTCAATGTCTTTATTTTTATTTCCAATTGTGGGAATAAAGAAAGTTAAATTGTTGAAGTATTTTCGAAACCCAATCATTTCCTTGACGGTTAGGATCTAAAGTTTCTTTTAAGACGCACCAATTGGATTCAATTATCGGTTGAATTGGTCTAGATATTTCAACCAGCCAATTGTTATTTAATACGAAAACTGAAAGCACTAATTTGTTTATCGCAATGCCTCACAAATGTATAAGCAAAATAGCACAAGCGTAATATGATTCCTTTCTATGCAAAATAAAGTATTTCCAGCATCTATAAATAGGTTCAAATACATTTTGAACAAGCTAAATTCGAGATTATTTGCTCGTCAATCCAACTAAATGAATTGAACCATTGCTCGTAATCGGCAAAGTATATTATTTTGAACGACAGTGCGTCTAACAGCAACTCATAATTGGATTTTGTAGAATACGAGTCCCACGAGCAAATGCTGTGTTCTTTCTTTCGGTGTGGCCAGCCAATTACCTATGGTGAAACACACATGGATAAAGTGTTTCAATTCAAACTAATAATTCATCAATAGAAATTAAACGAGCATTGATTGGACGGTCGGTAATAACAAGTAATTAAATAAAGACTGCGAGCTTGATATAAACACAAATCCCATTAAGTTTACACTTGTCAGTATAAACTAAGCATTGCATTTTGTAGAAAAGGCAACTCATCCAAGTGTGTTAGTGCTGCTGCGGCTCCTACGAACGGCGGTGTAAATGTTAACAAGAAGGACAGCACTGAGAAATTTAAGTCAACATTTCAGAATATGAGTAATTTTATTGCGTCAATAAATTACATAATTCACTTTCCTCCAAGTGATCAATTGGCCCATGATTAATACCTTTATGCGTGTGTAAACTTCATAAATGATTGACACGAACAGTCAAAGTACGTATATGGACTTTATATAAATAGCAAACCATCTAGTCAGAGTTAAGCGATTTTTTCGCTTTTTACATGTTAGTTTGCTCTAACAAACGCTCTGTCTGTACAGAGTTAGTAGCTCCATAAAAGATTGGCCATGATGTTTGCAATGCACATCACTTCAAATTACCTGTTTATCTAAAAATATCGAATATGCATGTAATTCAGTCAGCCTTTCGTGAAATTAATGACCAAAATGTGGTCATCGGCGAAAAGATAGAAATCAACTGCTCACCCACATCACCAGAGAATCAACAAGATATAATTTAGTAATCTGACAATGTCCAGATTTTCTCTGTTGTCCTATCGGAGCCTCGTTTCACTACCGATGTTCTCATGCATGCATTCTACTATCCACGGCCAAGTTTGTCTACCGTAATTGAATTATCTGTTTTATTTAATTTAAGTTAAAACGATTATCCGTGTATTCCTGGTTGCTTACACTGATTTCGTTGCATGAATATCTGTCAAGTGTTTTAAATAAATAAAGGTGATGGTCAACAAATAAATAAATTTCTTTTCACCGCCCGTGACATCAAGGAATGCCGATTTGACTACGTACAATGAATATAGAGAACGGTTAACTTATGTTGGACTCGCAATATCATTTCAGTCAAGAGAAGTTTATGTGGTATTAGCATGAATGAAATAAGTACGACAGCTTTTCGGAACAATTGATAAAGCGTTATTTGTTATTTTATTGAATAAGGTGAACAGATTACTTATATATATATATATATATATATATATATATATATATATATATATATATATATATATATATATATATATATAATGTCCATACCCTTCAAATATTATTACATATTATATTTATTATTAGGAAGCTAAAACATTAATAGAAAAGTGGATAAAAGCCATTTATTTCGAGATAAATAAACATCACTTTACAATCTTACTTTTATATGCATCCTGGGTTTTCACTTGATTAATTGTGTGGCAACAAATCTGACTCAATTTTAATTCTATTTCTTGTTTGGGCTGATTAGTAGGTGTTTATGCGTATGTTTATTTACCGTTTCCTTGTCGTGCAACACAAGGTGTTTGCATCCAGGTGGACAGTAGATGGACGGTTCAATAATTTTTGACATCGCACATATTTCCAACCTGATTTTATGAGATGAATTTTCTCGAGCACTTTCCTCGGCTATGAGCTTCGAAACGACAACAATCGGCTTGTCTCGCAATGCCTCGGCATACGTAAACCTGTGTCGTCAGTTCTACATTTGTGTGGAAAACTACGGAGCAGTTGACTATTAAATGTTTACAACGTGCTCGACATCATTTTTTTCATCAGATTTAGTTTACTTAATGATTGCCAAGTTCCGGTTTTAACTACTACTACTACTACTTCTACTACTACTACTACTACTACTACTACTACTACTGCTGCTGCTATCACTACAGCACAGCGTTACATCAGTACAATACACTGATTCATCACTGCCGCAAAACCATGAAATTAAATGTTATGCGTGAGCAATAAATTAACACTAGGTCGCCTATTCCAAATGAATTTATTCTTCGTTAATCACCAGATTATATATATCTGATAGAATTGGCTGACTAGCTCCAAAATCTCTCAATTGTGGCGATATAAAACGGTACTAACATGGGCTCTAGGATGTTCAGCTCCCCGGTCTTTACTATTTGGCATGTATAGGAATTCAATTATATTCAACAACCAGTTATTTCTAGCATTCAGTTGGCCTCTTTTTTATAGCAACCGATTTTTATTGTCTCATTCCTTTATATCTGCCCAATGAACTTTATTTCTCTGGTCGTTTAACTCGTTATCCTTGCCTTCTTTAGAATTTGTTGAGCCAGGCAACTCTGACTTGACGGGGTTTTATAGAGGATTAATTACACTTTAGGTATGCTGTTGAATTTTGTACATAATCAGGGCATATTAGATCGCTCCAGCTAAGTTATTATATCACGTGCATTAAACCCAATGTCGTAGATACCAGTTTCAAATATGAGAATGCTGTAGATCCCGCAGAGGATATAGAAAAGTCCTGATTGGGTACTAATATGTTAAGGTTTGAGGTGTGGATATTTACGAAACATTCTTAACACACTAGTCCTGGAGAATGTTCCACACACAAAAATGGGCCGGGCATTAAGTAGAGCTGACAATGGATGCAATACAGTCTCTATGAGGCAGAAAGTAGGAAAATTCCGCAAGTAAAACGTTGACACGAATTTAAACTGGGGAACGATCAAAAAGGTCTCCAAAACTCTCTGATTTGATTTTCTAACCTGAATGTCTGGAATTTTTATGCACGCCGTTTGCTGTGTCACTTTGGAGTGGAAGTTCCCTACACCTCTTATAAACTTTGCGACATCATCCTCTAAATCTTTTACCAGCTGACATACTGTTACATAATTTTCAGCTGCAAGGACGCAAAATATTTCGCAGTATTTGGCATCATTCTTCCTGCAAAAATCTTTTCTTGTAACCCGTTAAATTTTGAGTAGTTCATAAAAAAACTTCAAAAGTATAAGCTGGCTTTCCACAATTTATTAGGAAAGAAGCAGTTTCCCTGAAAGCCGATTCAATAAAGATTTAACTTTCACACGATATTTAGTAACTGGCTGCTATCATAAATTAGGTATTTCTTACCTAGAATCAAATTTGTTCAAACATGACCAGAAAGATGTGCAACAGTCATCAAGAAAAAACGGTGTATGTACACATTCAGTTCGTGCTTACTGGCAAATCATCAGCAGGGGCCAGAATTGCGCCTGAAACCCATTGTAAATTTAATCAGGAAATGTGAGACTGGTGGCATAATATCATTTATTCCTCTTCAAATTTAGACTTGATACATTACGTTATGACAACAGCTAACACGTTGTAGATAATTAAAATATGGCGGAATATAGTTGCCAACATGAGGACAGATTCAGGAATTGGTCTTTACTCTATTCGCGCAGGCCTTAGATATTGATATTCCACAATTTTCAAAATTTTTACTTCTCCAAAGCTTATATACTGAGGTTCGGAATTCTTCGCTTATAAAAGTAGACTTTAATTGAATTTCATCATGCTACTTACCTGTTATAAAGAAAAGTTAAGACAGTAAAAATTAGTATAAATGTCGGAGATGACTAGCAATTATCAGCACTTCGATAAGGCTCATTTTTCATTTAACTCTGTTATGTTAAAACTATATTAAAAGAGTTATTAATCACATTTGTTAATCTATTTTGTCAAAGCTATTATATATATTATATTCATCAATGTCAGTTTGTTTCTCCATACTGATTCTCCCATTTTTAACGAGCTTGCCTTTTAGAAACTCTTCGATTAAATTGATCATGTCTTGTTACATTGAGAACCAGTTCTTCTATAAAAGATTGCGAATCTACACACACTTTTCTTTATTAAGTAATATTATACTTAAGATTTGCTCGTACAAAGCACGCCACGTTAGTAAGGCAAAAAATACAATTCTTGACATTAAGTTTGCGAGCTTGAAGTAAACAGCAATCTCATTGTCTACTCGTCGAACAGCATAGCCAAACTACCGCCAGTCTCACGTACTGACCCGTTTCGACCTTCCATGGTCATCATCAGATTACAACGGAAAGCTAACTAGCGAGGATGAAATCGAATTGCATATATATGGAAAGCAAAATTAGATATGCGGCTCTCACATCTAGTAGTTTAGCAAACATTGTACTTGACTGTAAATGTCGGCTGCACAATTTCTATGCAGTCATGAGTATTAACTGTTTGTGTTTTCGCCAAAATATATATATATATATATATATATATATATATATATATATATATATATATATATATTTCTAATTAGGAAGAAAGAACACATTAATAACAAAGTGGATAAAGGCCATTTATTTCGTGAATACTAATCATCGCTTATACAATCATACATATTTATACATTTTGGGTTTTCAATTGATTATGCTAGTGGTAACAAATCTGACTCGTTCTTACTTCTGTTTCTTGTTTCGGCTGGTTGGTAACTGTGTATGCGTTTGTGTTTCTGTGTATGCGTGTTTGCATGTAAAGGTCATTCTCGCAGTATTGCAAAGTGATGTCTGAGATCTGGTCATTATTGTTTTGATGGCTTGAGAATTAACCATTTGTGCGCATTGTTCACTGTTACATATACAAGTGCTATTTTCCCCAGTGTAGTTGATCGTTTCACCTTGTTGCGCAAAGTTGTCGTTTCCACATGGTAACAGCGCCAGTGTGGATTGCAGTGTTAAACGCTCACATTGTTTGGAGACATCTGTCATCGTATGCGCCTCTGTTATTTCCACTTCAGTTTGTTGCCAATCCGATTGTATGTTTGTTGATTCTAGTCGAGGGCCTATTTGTTCTTGACTGGATACTAGTAGATTGCCACAGAAATTGATTAACAAAGGCTTGGCACCGTCAGGAAAATCAGCTATTTCCGATCATATATTGGCAACGGGGCATCCTGTCAATTCGACCAATTTCACAATTCTACATAAAGCAAAATCAGAAAAATTATTATTTATTTATGAAGCCCTTTATATAAAACAACAAGCATCTGATCTTAATATTCAAAAGTTTCATCAACATGATTTTCTAATCGAGTGGACAAAAATAACAAAATTTAACAACAATCTACTAGTATCGTGTCAAGAACAAACAGGCCCTCGACTAGAATCAACAAACATTCAATCGGATTGGCAACAAACTGAAGTGCAAATAACAGAGGCGCATACGGTGACAGAAGTTTCCAAACAATATGAGCGTTTAACACTGCAATCCACACTGGCGTTGTTACCATGTGGAAAATATAAATTTGCGCAACAAGGTGAAACGATCGACTAAACTGGGAAAAACAGCACTCGTACATGTAACAGTGAACAATGCGCACAAATGGTTAATTCTCAAGCCATCAAAACAATAATGACCAAATCTCAGACATCACTTTGCAATTCTGCGAGAATGACCTTTACATGCAAACACGCATACACACAAACACAAACGCATACACACTTACCAACAAGCCAAAACAATAAACAGAATTTAAAACGAGTCAGATTTGTTACCAATAGAATAATCAATTGAAAACCCAAAATGTATAAATATGTATGATTGTATAAGCGATGATTAGTATTCATGAAAAAAATGGCCTTTATCCACTTTGTTATTAATGTGTTCTTTCTTCCTAACTATAAACATACTGTGTAATATTAAAAGGCATAGACATTATAAAAAAAAAAATATATATATATATATATATATATATATATATATATGTGTGTGTGTGTGTGTGTGTGGCGAAATCTGCAAACGGTAAATGTTCGTAAATGCATAGAAATTGTACAGCGATATGTCCAGTCAAGTTACAATGTATTGAGAGCCAACATATCTAATTTTGCTTTCCATATATATGCAATGCGGTTTCATCCTCGCTAGTTAGTTTGCCGTTGTAATCTGATGATGACCATGGAAGGTCGAAACGTGTCAGTGCATGCGACTGGCGGTTGTTTTGCTATGTTGATCGACGACTGGTTAAATTAAATTGGATTGGTGTTTACTTGAATCTCGCAAACTTTATTTAAAGAATTGTTACCATTACTTGAGCAATCAATAATTATTTAAATTAACATAATTATTGTTCGTTTATCATTAATTGCTAATGCTCGTCTACTGCCACTAACGTGCTTCTAATCCTCCTGATAAAGTCTTGCACTTCTGGGGAATAATTCTATGATATTCACATCAGCCCTAAACAGAGTAATAGTTGCGACCATTCGCGTAATATTGGCCACTGCAATATCGCCACGTCCTCAGATGTCCTTGGCATAAAATTTTATCGATTGAGCGCTACAGCAGGGATCAGTCCAGCATGTTAATGTAAACGATATTGTGCTCCGAATTCACTTTCTTTAACTAATGCAAACAATCACTGACGGCGTGTAGCGCTGTGGGTCTCCCATCAGCCACCCTGACGCATTCCCCAGCACGTAGGTGGGTGTGTATAGACCGTCGGTAAACGCACACGGCGTGAGTTAGCTTTTGTCGGCACGCCTAAATAACTAATACGGTCTATTGACATAGGAGCCTTGGCAGACATGTCTGCACTCCATAGGCAATGGTTGCCAGAGCAAAGCCTGTAGCTTTTGATTCTGCAAATTGCACGGCCTGCTATATTACCTGCACACTGTCCCGACAGGAACCACGGGCTTCGTGGCACGAAAACGCAGAATCTCTTTCGTCACCCAATCCGCTCACCATGCCATCGCGTTACTCTAAGCCCGAGACTGCTTTATGTAAGGGTCTTCGCAACATTAATTAATTTCCCACGACTCGAAAGCTTATGGTTCACAAAATCGGCTAAGCAAACGCTCTTCTAAACAACTTTGAAATTTCTTTAACGGCACGAATTCAACCCATCAGGTAAATGTATCGATCATGGAGAGCACAGGCCACTCCGCCACCTGTCACAAGAAGTGACACAACCAAGTCTATATGCAAAATTTGATTTTGTGATGTGGTGTCCAAAGCAAAAGGAGTAACATTTTCTCTTTTCTATGATTTAAAACTCTGCCTTGTAGTGCAATTTTAACAGAAGCTACAAATCCCTTTTACCATGCCGGGAAAATACAACTGTGACTGCCATTTGATGAGTCTACCGTTGTCAGGATGTCAGACCATGTCTTGCCAAAAAGCGATTTTCTGTTCTTATAGACCTTGGCATTTACAATTGCACTGTTTACCCTTCTTTTCGCAACTATAGACAATTTTTCAGAGTTAAATTTCTGTATGGTACAGTTGCCTGGCTATTTCATTGTATGTCGCACCCATGCCATGTCCTTAGATCTTGATAAGTTGTGATGCGCGAACAGCAGAAATTCTGCTGAGCACATCAGCTGCAGCATGCTAAATGGTGAAACGTTTAATCGTTTTCCTCGACCTCTTCAATAGCTCGATTCACTCGCGCCTTTCCAATGCCCAGCGACGGCCAATGCTCTAGTTCTGTGTGATCTGTTAAACGTTAGTATATCTGCGAATGAAAAAATATCTAAACGTTCGTTGAGCCCATTATACTGTTCGTACTGATTGTGTTGCTGTGATATAATTATTCTCCACTTTCATGAGAGGGCGACTAGCGTATTTTTTCGCAAATCCGTCTGCCATATTCTATTCCTACATTTGAGTTATCCACCACAAATGACATAAGTCCTACGATGAAAGTAAAAATGGTGGCGCTTAACCATTTCAGCTTAAAATTCAACAAGCACTACTCTGGTGTCCTTTGTTCACCAAAAATGTTTTTGCACCCGTTAGCTTAGGCAGGAGCTGCTGAGTGGCAGCTATCTACACAAGTTATGGTCTATAAACGACGCAATTGGCTTTTCGTGGTGGGCTTCCGATAGTCCTTGATAGAATGTACATTCGTGTATAATAGCATACGCCCATCTACGCTTGAGCACACATTTTTAGGTATGTGGTTGCCAAAGTAATTTCGTCAACGTTCGTTGCAGTACAGAGTAAATCTTTCACAAAACAGCCCATCATCTCTCCGAATAAATTAAGTGGATTCTTATGAACTTGGAGTACATGCACTACATCTTTACAGCAGACTTAGAGCCGGATGTCAATTTGTCAAAAGACCTGCTTTGGATCAAGCACGGCAAATAAATTGCCACCTGCTAGTTGCAGGAACTGATCGCGCAAGGCAGGTATTAAACAAGAGGCAGGATTGGTCACAGTGGTTAAATGCCAAAAATCCAAAATAATTCAGAAAACTATACCGATGTCTCTGTCCAATAAGCAATTCTTTATCACAGCTATATCCATGTCTTAAAGTATTGCAGCAGTCTGAAAGCTACTGGCTGCAGCCGCCCCTCACGAACGCGCTGTATATGACGCCAACTACTAGAGGGAGTGTCCGATCGGAACGCTATTAATATGAAGTCCATCCGTGATTCCGCTAACTCGTGTGATAGCCATCATTGACGAATTTTGTAGAGCCTGGGCGTTCTATTCCAGGCAATCAGGCACTCGGTAGAGCAACATATCTGGTGACGTCAAGCAGCATAAATATGATGGCTCTATGTGGTTGCAAACCAGGACACCCACTGCTTAATTTGTATCGATGTATCCTAGAGTGGCTCAACCGGCAGGGTTTTAAGTATGTTCACCCAGCAAAACGAGTTCGGGCCCAGAAGAATTCAAATGATCACAGACTAATATATGTATACAGGAAGTTTCCCGGAAATTCCAATTTGACTGCTACTGAACGACCTACTAATTATGCCATGCATATAATTGTTGTTTCTAACGTAAAATAGTGCGCTCACAGAAAGGTCTGAAATTTGCCTTTCAACTTCCAATGTAGCAAGTTGGAGCTAAATTTATGATGAAGCCCAGCAATAAATGTCCGATTCAGCTGTAAACATGAGTAAAGGTTTGTGTGCTGCCATCTTGGCTCGGTCTCCACTATTGCCTTCGCTCATGTGGGTTTGATCGCTTATGCGTATTTCCTCAGTGTTAACAATAACCGCTTCATCTAGACGAAACTTTATCTTTTCCGATAACGTATTAATCCACATTCCTTGACCAAATATTTAATGGGTATAGGGCGTAATACCGGCTCCTACCGCTTTGTCGTCAGTAAGCACGAAACGAATGTGCAAATGACATTTTATATTTCGTTCCTGCTGACTTTGGTTCATCGTTCCGGTCCTTTTTGAACTAATTTGTTATCAGTAACTCAACAACTAATACACAGTTGCATATATATATATATATATATATATATATATATATATATATATATATATATGTCTCTGCACCAAATTGTACATAAATATGAACCAATTCTTTTATGGATGATTAAGTAACTGTATTTCTAATCGAAATTGCCCCAACATTCTCGTGAGCATTATGTAGTCGCTGTCTTCTAAACATAGTGATCCAGTCAACGCAATCGCCTTTTCTTAACTGAATTCGAAGGCATCACATTGTACGCCAGCGATATAAAACAGTTCGTGATATCCCCTATGGCAGTTGTCAGGTTTAACTGCGATAACTCAACATGCTAAATCATGTACCTGTACTGCGATAGGACTGCCTTGGCCTCTGGTTTATAGGATCGTTATGGCAGATTTTTAACTACATTCAGCAAGTTTTCAATGATCCCTTGTTTTTAATGACTGCACTAATAACACATTGTTGGATACAGCCCACTAACTTAAACGGTAATATAGTCAAATTGCCTTTTTAGCCTAACAAGGATCATATGTAAATGTAGAAATTTAGTAGCACTACATAAATTGGAAAATTATTTCAATCAAGCTCGTGATCTTGATACAAACACCAATCACATAATACATATGCCTTTGTTAATATCAGCTGAGAATTGTATAACATAGAAAAGGAAATACATCCAATAGACCAGTTTCTCCCTTTCCGGGATCTGCGATTACAGTGCAGAATTTTCCAGAGACAGGGCTCGAATCTGAGAACGTTTAGTACAAAGTATATGAATCCATGCACTGAACAACAATGGCGCAAGCTGCACACATTTTTTCAGTTATATACTAACTAATGAATTGGTTAAATTTTCCTTCAGGTGGAGCCTTTATTATATCTCTTTATAACTAAAGTTCAAACTAGCCTTACTCAATCTGTCATTATAGAACAAACACCACACTATCAGGGGAGGTTGTACTGAATTTAACATGTATATAATTAAACTAGCATTGGTTGCGCTAGCGACTATAACAGTTTAAATCTGCAGTAGGGTGGTTCTGTGGTTAGTCATATACTACGAAGCAGATGTGCCCATGTTCGAGTCTTGTCCGCGGCAGAATTCTGGACAGTACACGAAGAGTTCCCAATAAGGTCGAAACCGGTCAATTGCAGGAATTGCCCTTTCTACATTATACAAAGCTTAGTTTATACTTAAAAATGTATTTATATAAATGGATCGGTGTTTACATCAAGATAGCAAACTTAATTTAAATAATTGTTATCACCACCCGCGCAGCCAATGTTCATTTAATTAAGTATTCAATCCAATACCATTTCCATAGGTGGCGTGGTGTATGTTCGATAATGATAGATTTAGTACGACTTGTTTTAACTTTTAGTCTACAGAGATGCTATATGGACTCTACCTAAACGAAAGTTAGTATATAACTGAAAATTGTGAAACGTGCATAAGGTGGGCTCAGGAGTTAGAGCAAGACTCCGATACAAACGTGCCCAGGTTCAAGCATATTCCGCGGCAAATTCTAATAAGAACGACACCTTACTGGGAGAATTTCCTTTATTACATTAGACAATGCTTAGTTAATACTAAAAAAATTTATTTATATCAAGGGACTGGTGTTTATATCAGATCGCAACCTTGATTTAAATAATTTTCATCATCGTCCGTGCACCCAACGATCGGAGAGAAAAGTATATTCTGGCTCTCTGCCCATCCAGTATCATGAAGGTACCAGACTTAACCACAAGAAACACAACTTTCAAATGTCAACCTCAACGTATGCACCTCTATCTTAAGACCAAGTTTTCCGCTTCTTATCAATGGTCGACCAGAATGACCAAACCGAGATAGAAATTGTAAATGGTGATACTTAATTTTATAAAGCTTCTGTTAAACAAGCCAGTTTATTATGGTTTCTCTTCCCTAAGCGTCCTGTTATTTAAGAATCATTGCGGGTTCCTAATAAACTAGTATGCAATAAGACAGTAGTTCAGTTATCACAATCAAATATAGTTGCTACAGATTAACTGGTCTACAGAATAACTTAATTTTGTTTTTTTCTATTAAGTGAGCAATCAAGCATCTTTATTTTAATAAAACCACACCAGTTATTTATCAAAAATAAGCATGTCCAGATAACAAAGTACCAGAAGTTATTAAAAAACAGTAAAGCTGATTAAATTTGTACAATGAATGTAGAGACAACATTTTTTTCGAATTAAAACTTTAGCATGTAGTTAAATATTAATGAACCAATAGCAAGATGCTTTGCCATTTTATCAAAGGCTTTAAAATATTCAAAGTCTTATTTCAGTCGATTCGCTGAGCAGAGAGTAAAATTTCATGAGCAGAACAATGTAGTCAAAATATTTAAAAAATAAAGCCATGACGCCAAGTAGGCGACTGTCAACAAATTGTGTCAGTTAACGTACACGTTTAAAAAGACATATTAGCAAAAATAAAAAGCAATTCTTTTAATTGCATGATTTTATGATTGTAATATTAGCATACATACAAAGTGATACAAAAAATCAGCAGTAGTAAATTTATTCTCTCGAAAAAACCAATCTTTATTATCATGAAGTCCAATGAACAAATCGTTAATTCAACAACAATTACAGATTTCTGGTGGCACAAGTCTCCGGGGTTGTCCCAAAATTCTGTAACATTGGAAAATTGTAAACCGAAATACATCCCCGGCTGAGCAACAGAAGGGAAACTATAACTGGTTTTACCACTCATATGTACTGCCTATTTTATAATAAACCGGACCAGATTTCATGTATCGCTTAAAAATTCATTCCTATCAAAATAGTATTTCTTGCAGATTCAGCCCACTTAACATCAACGCCATTTTCTTGTTTAATGTAAAATCAAGTTATAAACGTCTTTAAATTTGACAGAAGATCAAAGAAGAAAAGAAAGCATATGTATGAACTTCAAAACATCTAAATAAGTCAAACTAATTATAATTTCAAAACATCGCATCAGTATAAAAAAATCAACTTGAATCAGAAATAGCATAATTTATCAACTCAAATAAAGTAGACATATGAGTGAAAAAATTTACAAATTTTATTCAAAATATTTCATGTTATTATTTGCAAAATGGAAATACTTCTCATAACATCCAGTATAATTTGTGCGAAGTATAATGTTACGTAAGAAGTGCAAAACGCTGGGCGTCACTTTATTTGTGCGACATGTTTGGTTTATTTAATCATGGAAAAAGAATTTGGAACGCGATATACGGAAAATGCCCATGCCACGAACCTTTCACCAAAAATATAAGGTTGATCAATTGCTACACGAAACGTGCACAGCTTAACTGTTACTTATTTGCGTGGCCAAAAGCTGTTATATTTTAGTCTTACAAGCAAAAAAAGAAGCGAATTTCACATGATTTTGAAACTCTTCATTTTTAGCTTCGGTGCAGTTGAACAAAATAAAAGTCTGTTGCATAATAATGCCTAAATAATGAGTTTTAAATTGTTAATCAACAAGTAGTCGCAGACACCGCATAATAAATGTTACAAATATTGCATATCATTAGTAATTTTCTCAGATTAACAAAACAAAATGCTAAATACATTTTCACACATTTTTATTATAAATTATCCCCTTAAGTATCTGGCACATAGAAGTAAGAAACAGAATACGTTTTAATTGTCATCCAATTACTTTACGTCTATCTCCCAATCTGATGAACCCTGAGTAACTTTGTCAGTCTGAACACGGTGGTGTTTACCTGATGAGAATACAGCATTAGCTAACAGCTTCAATGTTTCTGACTTTTCCAATTCTGCAATCCCTGTATCAATAGCAGTAGTAATTTCTCCGGCCGCTTTGACGTCGGGAGCATTTGAATCGTCACACTCTCCAGTTTCAAGCAGATTTGTTTTCTTATTGGATCCCTCCGCGCTGCCTTCGACCACTTTCTGTTCAAGATTCAATTTGCTATTTGCTATTTCCAGCATTCCCTCCTCAATAGAATTTGTCGTTATCAATTTGATCACCTGAACGGGTCTACAACAAAATAAGCGCATTAAATAATTTATATGCAAGCCATAGGGATTACATATAGAAACAGATTTAGGCAAATATTATAAAATGCTCAGGCTTAGGTCCATGAAATTATGTCTGTAGAAGATATCGATAGTCGTGGCTAACAAACTATCTTTAAATACACTGAGTATATATATATATATATATATATATATATATATATATATATGTCCAACGGTATGGCCCAAAGATGTTTGCTCGAAAGCTTTTTAGTAGGTTGTTTATTCTTGTCGTCGACCTGGTAATCATGGTTGAACAAGAAAAGTGGGTCTTCATTGGATATCCAAAGAGAACAGCAGAAACTTGTCAAGATTAACGTTGATGGTAAAATATACTTATTTTAACAGCAGCGTCCAAACTTCTAAAAGATGAACTTGCTAAATAACAAGGCTAATCGAGTAAGAAAAATCTTCTCTGAGAACAAAGTAAAGGTTGATTTAGAGCATTTGACGACTATCATTCAAATTAATAACCATACTATATTTAGGATTAAAACTAGCTCTCATTAGACTCGCGTAACAGAAAATAATAGTAGAAATCTAACTGAACCTACATTTAGAACGAGATCTCCATGCATCGATAATCACTATAGAACAAAGCACATAGAGTAAACAACTTTCAATAGGCGAATAAAAATATTAAGGATCAACTTTCATCTTTAAATCTGGTATTGTTAACTATTTAAAGCATATGTCGAATAAAAAAGCATCAACGGGCATACATACATGCACACACATACATACATGCATGCATACATAAATACATAAATTCACACATCCATACAAATATAATTATATTCATGCATGCATAGATAAATACGAGCATATATAAATACATACTGGCATGTATGAATACATTTATACGTACGTGCATACATACATAAATAAACACACACACACACACACACACACACATATATATATATATATATATATATACACGTACAGGCAAAATATATATATATATATATATATATATATATAAATACATACAAACTTGCATCCAAGCATACATGTATACACATACATCATTGTCATTATCATAGCGGTACAACAGCCTTTAAAGACCGATGTTTCAACGACGCGAGACAAAATTTAAAAAATTTATTACATTTAAAAAAATATTTTTATAAGAAATAAAGCGAAATGGATCTCTACATGCATCATTATTGCTAAGTCAGTCTTAAGGCAAAGCGACACCGGCAGTGCAGATTCTTTACGGTTTTCACTTTATCACTTCATTAAGAACAATCGAACCTCGCAGTTAAATTTGTTCAGCAACAAAATCGCTACTGAGCTTGGTACGATTTCATATCGCGCAGGGTTTCCAAGCAAGAACCATGATGCGCACGTGGACCAAATTTTGGTAGACGAGTGAGTGCAATGCTACTCAATTTTAAGATAGTTGACTTAAGCTGTTCCTGCGATAACAAAATCTTTCCAACTTGTTTCTTACGCCAATCTGGCGCTGGGTGAGAGAATAATGCTCTACTGGGCAATCGAATTGAGGGCATACGCAAAACGTGATCGAGCCAACGCAGTTGGTGGGGCCTTATTTTTTGTAACGAAGAGCACTTGTTGGCCGATCTAAAATTTCGTCTACGGATGGCAGCGTTGGTTATTCGTTTTTGGTAACCCATGTTGACTATGCTTCTCAAACAACGGTGGACGAATACTTGCAAGTGTCTAGTTTTCCACGCTAGTGTATAACCAAACTGCGCATATTTATGTCTTATACATACCACCTTTAAGCTAGAGTGATACTAGTGTTTCGCCATAAGTGACTACTAAGGTTGGAGAAGGCTGCTTTAGAGTTCGCGATTTTCATATTGACCTCGTCACTCATATTGAGTGAGTTATTAATAAAACTGCCAAGATATGTAGACCTGCTAACTACATCCAAATCCTCATCTTGAAGTCGCTCAGTCGAAGGGAGTGATTGATGGTCCTGTAGACAAAAATTAAATTTAGAGGATGCGAATTTCATACCGGAAAACGCAACAAAGACTACTAATATATTTAAAGTGGCTTGGACAGAATCTCGATTAAATAAAAATAATGTGTGTAAGGTTTAAGTTCACTCATTATTGCGCATTTAATTTTATTTTAAATTAAAAATAATACAATATCGTTTGCATTGTCGAGATCGACTAATGTACCAGCGGGAAGAACTTCTATGCCTACATCCTGAACGCATGGAATAATATAGTTTATAATGGAATCCATTACAAAATTAAGCAGACATGGAGAAATTGGACATATCTAATGGACAATACTGCACTAAGTAAAATTTCCGATAATTTAATATTGACCCTAATGCAACCAGAATTGTTTACGTAAAGAGCATGTAAAATATCTACATACCAATGTTCAACAGAATAACGAAAGGAACATTGCGCTCCACTGAGTCGAATGCACCCTTGAAGTCAAGAAGGACGGCTATGGTATGTGATTCACGCGATGCGCTCAGTCAGCGTAAGATAATCGAAGTATACGATTGGAGTCAAGCCTATAGCACAATAATTGTCCTATGAATTCCGATCACCTAGTCTGAAATCGTAATGGTCAACTCGCGTCAAACAACTGCCACGGTATTCTCATTTCATATAGTAACAAAATATTAGTCAACGTCCTACAAATTCTATCAACTCCATCCTTAAATAAGATCGGAAATAAACCAGGCGGCCTGCAATTCTGTCAAGTTTAAAAGAAAAATTGCGTTACGTATATCTAACTACGACGGTTGGTCGAAACTGGTGATAAAATTGTTGATACTTGCATTCATTTGGGGACTGAGACTAATTCAGGTGCCCAGGAATATTGAATGCTGAAGAGTTCAGCTCACCTAGCAAGACGGCAAATTCTACCTATTATCCGATTATTGATGCAATCATTTATTGTTTTCCTAAAGTTTAATTTTCTCGGACCTGTTGCAGGAGTAAATTAAAACATACATCAGTCATCACCTGACGCGAACACCTTCAATGTATTCAGCCTATTTGTAAAAAAGGATTCAAGATCGGCATTTATACTGTGCTTTAGATGATGTCTTATAGCTCTACGAACATTAAAATAAACCAATTTCGCATGAATTAAGCACACTGTCTCAAGAATCTCCGATGACTTATTCTACCCGAGCCTACAATACCATACACAGAGGTATCTTCAATGTGCATAACGCCAGTATGTATAAAGTGTTGCGAACCTAGTAAAAAATTAGTTCACTTGTGACCACAATGACAGCATGAACGGAAAGTCTAATCTCATGCACATTCGTATCGTGCTTATTGGCGACTTATCAGTAGGAGCCGTTATTACGCCCTTTAATCATTATATATTTGGGTGACGAATGTGGGATAATAGGACGGTACATTCCTCACCCAAATATATAATGATTAAAGGTTGAAATACCGGCTCCTACTGATGAGTCGCCAGTAAGCACGAAACGAAAGTGCATGAGATTATACTTTCCGTTCATGCTGTCTGTGGTTTATCCTTCTAGTAACAAGTGAACTAATTTGTTACTAGGTTCGCAGCACCTAATAACTATTTGCACAAATATTAGTTCTCTGCAACAAACAGTTTTTAACTGTTATATATAGAATTGAATGATATCAAGCTTACCGCGAAATGTGATAGCTGATATGGATCAAGGCCAGAGTGTATGGATTTACTGGAGTAACAGGTGTTCAGAAATAGTTATAATTCTCACTTTCGGTGAACTATAGCATGCATTGATATCCATCATGTTGGTAACATGTACCGACTCGGAAGCCATAGTGTTAGTACCATGTACCTTTTTGGTACTATGCTGTTGTTACCGGTTACTAACACAATAGCCATAGTGTTAGTATCCTTTACAGACTCGGTATATATATTATACAGAATGAGTTAGCGTTGAAGTCGCATTGTCGAGACTTTATATGATGTTAGCTTCACTACTGCAGGTTTGCACATTCGTCTAGGAGATTGTACCGTGATATTATCCCACATTCCTCACGTCAGTAAGCACGAAACGAATGTGCATGAGATTATACTCTCCGATCATGCTGTCTTTGGTTTATCCTTCTGGTCACAAGTGGACTAATTTGTAACTAGGTTCGCAACACCCAATACAAAGTAGCATATATATTGGTTCTCCGCAACAAACAATTTTCAAATGTACGTAGCGCATCAGATCTTCGCCCACGGTAAATTCTAATATTCATAATCGAGGTCGTAAAGTATCGATTTTAGAAAAGCTTTATATTATTGTTTGAAATACTTGTTCGAGTTTCTTTATTTAGCTTTCCGGAAAATATAAGCTAAAATCGAGAACGAGTATGTGCATCGTCGAAACTGACTTACTTGTTACATCATCATCATCATCATCATTTCCAGCCACACAAAAGTCAAGTGACTAATGTTTCACTGAGTGAAAAAAAGTATATAAGTGAATTTAGATAAATTATTATTGAGATTTACGAGAGAGGGAGAGGGGTAGAGAGAGAAGGAAAACCTTGTTACTATGAGTAAATTTATCAGGATAACTCACAGAAATGAGGCAAACTAAACCTCTCCACAACACCATTATGGCCAAGTTAGCATTCGGGCAAGGCGACATCAGCAACACAGCTTCCTTGCGGATTTCACCGTATCACGTCATAAACAAACCGAACCTCGCAGCTAACTTTGCCCTACTAAGAAAAGAAAGTTACGAAGATGATTCTACTATACATTTGCAACAAGATCGCCACTGAGCTCGATTCGCTGCCATATCGCTAAGGGTTTCTAACCAAGAACTGTGATGTGCACGAGGACCCCATCCCGGCAGACGAGTGGATCCTATACTACCCAATTTGGATGTAAGTGACTTTAATTGTTTCTGTCATTTCAAAATCTGCTAACCTTGTTTCTTACGCCAATTTGGTGTTGGATAAGAGAACAGAGCTCTAGTGGGCAATCGGAATGAGGACATACGCAAAACGTGATCGAGCCAACGAAGTTGATGGAGCCTTATTTGCTTTTCTAAAGACGAGCACTTATTTTCAGATCCAAAAATACGTCTACGGATGTCAACGTTAAATATTCGTTGTTGGTAACCAACATGTGCTATACTTCTCAAACAACGATGATCGAATGCCTGTAAGCGTCTCAGATCATCAACTCTAAGAGGCCAAGTTTCACTAGCGTATAGTAAGACTGCGCGTACAGATGCATTGTAAACACGACCTTAAGGCAAAGTGAAATATTCGCGTTTCTCCATAAATGACGAAGGTTCGAGAAGGCTACTCTAGCTTTCGCGATCCGTATTCTCACCTCGTCGGACATATTGCCTACGTTATTGATAGAGCTCCCAAGATATGTAAACCTGTCGACTATGTCAAGATCTTCATTCTGCAGTCGCAACGTTGGAGTGAGTGGTGGGTGATCCTGTAACAGTATCTTACATTTAGAGGGTGCGAATTTCATACCGAAAGACGGAACAAAGTTTGCTAATCTATTTAAGGTGGTCTGGGCAGCATGCTGATTGTCGAATAATAGTACGATATCGTCCGAATAGTCAAGATCGACTAGTTTATCTCCCGGGAGAACTTCAAATCCAGCGTCCTGAATGTGTGAGAGAGTGTTGTTCATAATAGCATCGATTACAAAATTAAACAAAATGGGGAAAGTGGACAACCTTGACGAACACCACTGCTGGTTGTAAAGTTATGCGTTAATTCGTTGTAAACCTTAACGCGACCAGAAGTATTTGTGTAGAGAGCTCGTATAATATTAACAAATTTAGTGGGCACACCGATTTTCGACAAGATAAGGAATAAAACATTGCGATCCACCGAATCAAATGCACCCTTGAAGTCTAGAAAGACGACTATTGTGGAACGGTGATATAAATGTCTCTGTTCGAGGACTTGCCTTAACGTAAAAATATTATCTATACATCGCCCTGTGCGGAATCCGGCCTGTTCTTCTCTTGTTTGTGATTCACGTGAAGCGCTAAGACGACGTAGGATAATCGAAGCAAATAACCTTGATACGACCGGAGTCAAACTTATACCACGATGGTTATCGCACGAATTACGATTGCCTTTTTTGAAGATGGGAATGATGGTCGACTCATTCCAGTCAAGTGGTACGGTTTCCTCATTCCATATAGTATGAAAAAGTTTGGTCAACGCTCCTGAAATTATATCGCCACCATCCTTAAACAATCCCGGAAGCAGATCATCGGGGCCGGCGGCTTTGCGGCGCTTAAGAGATAGGATTGCATCGCGTACTTCTAATTCGGATGGTTCTTCGGGACTAACATTCCACACTGTTGATGCAGACATGCTTTCGGGAAGCGGAACTCACGCGGGTGGCCAAGAAAATTGACCTCTAAAGTGTTCAGCCAACCTGTCAAGACGACTTATTTTATCGGTTATTAATTCGTTGTTACTATCATTTATAGTTTCGCTAACTTTTAACTTTCTCGGACCTGTTGCGCCAGTTCTTGATGCAACGACACAATTTATAACTAATTGCCACGTGATATATTTTAGTCAACGCCATGTGGCGCAACGTCTTTGCTGCTCAAGAATGATCAATGTTCCACGCAGCTACCCAACAGTCGTTCACTATGTACATTGAGATTAAAGTGTATCTGCTAATTTATCTTCGCTTATAAGCCAAAAATAAGTATTCATGTCACCCAAAACTAAGCATTTATCTTAACTTCTTATTAAACTTAGTAAAGACTTAGGTCAAAATAGTGAGCGCCTTTTTGTCGTCTGTGTTGCAATTGGTGTATGTATATGTTTATACAACGAAAAGGCAACGTCGATTAAGGTTTATGACATTGATTTTAGTAGACGTCTTTAAGCGTGCCGTACACAGTCGGATGTTCACGAGAGTCAAATCATTTAAGCAAGTTTAAATTTGCGAGCTAAGGGCAATGCCGACAACCAATTGTTTCAGATGTTCGAAGTGCATTAACGCGTAGATAAGGATTGTGCACTCAGTTCTGTAATAGTCGAAGGATCTTGAATTCTAGTTTCCGAAGTGCCCTATACATCATCAAACGTAGATGCTAGAACTTCTTGTTGCTAAATTTGTTTGAACGTTTGTATATCAAAAACGCTAGCGTGAAAACCCAACTTAGTTTTAATAAATAGTGCATTACCTGATTTATTTGAGCAAACAAATCTCTATACCTGGTAGTGTAACAAAACCCAACAAACACTGAGTCAACGACGAAGCTAAGCATGGTAGGAATAATAGCACAATAATTTCGAACGCCGGAGTCCTTCACAAAAGATTCAGAAATACTACTACTGATGCAGATACAAGCAAATGAATAAGCATAGAAAGCTTTATTTGCAAACTAATTCGCATATATATTTATATATATATATATATATATATATATATATATATATATACATATATATAATGAAACGTTGATCTTCATTAGTAATGGCATATTATATGCTTATATTACAACTATATCATAGACCAAGTTGAATTTCTGCAACAGATACCTGTCTTTCTTAGCAAACAGGATGACTACAACAAAAAACAATAACTGTGACAAGATGAGTAAATAATAGAACAATCATATATTCTTGTGGGAAATTAGTTCCCTTTATTTAAAATCCTGTTAAAATTTGTATATACTTAATTTTAGTTTGAGGCTGAAAAATAGGCAAATAGCTTACTTTTGCTGCCCGACACGATGCGCCCTATCTTCTGCCTGTCTGTCGTTGTATGGATTGAAATCAATGTCATGTAGAATGACAGTGTCTGCACCAGTCAGATTGATGCCCAATCCACCAGCACGTGTAGACAACAAAAATACTTCGTAGGTTAAATCACTTTCGAAAGAAATGAATAAATGTATTAAATTCAACATGAGAATATTATTAATGAAATATATTTTGAATGCGTTGCAATAAAATGATACAATATGAACCAAACTTCAAAGAAACCATTTTAAATGTGGTCCTATATTAATGAGTTATTACAGCAACAGTCTGAAACTTTTCATAGTTAGCAAATGTGTGTTAGCATACATATATATCCCTTATCGTGAAAAATGAACACACATGAATGTATATGTGATTCATGTAATACCCGCTAGCAAGCTACTTTATATAAAGCCTGTTTGAAATAGTAAAGATGGAATAAGCAAAAGGCGAAATGAGCTATATGCTTACTGGTTAATTATCAAACAGAGCCGACACTAACCATATGTACCAAAATATTTGATTATTCATACAGTTTTAAACCATCATTGATTGCGCGGGTGGTAATGAAAATTCACCAAATAAAGTTTGCGAGCTTTATCTGGCTAACCGCACAACACCGTGCAACTACCGTCAGCCACACTTACTGACACGTTTCAACCTTCCATGAGCATTATCACAGCACGACGGAAAACTGAATAACGTAAATCAAATGCAAATATAATATATGGAAAATCAGGTTTAATTGTATATATTTGGCGAAAGCTGCAAAGACAATGTGTTCGTGACTGCATAAAAATTGTACAGCTGGCATTTCTAGTATGCGACGCAATTTGGAGTGAGAACAGCACACTTGAATTCCCATACCTTGTGCAGACATTGTGGTTTGATCCACGTTAGACAGTTTTCTGTTGTAGTCTTATGATCAACGAAGGTCGAAACACGCCAATAATTGTGGCTGACTGTAGTTTGCTATGATTTACAACTTGTGAAATTTAATGGGATTGATGTTTATCTCAAGCTCGCAAATTTTATGTGAAGAAGATTCATATCTGGATTTGGTGTGATACTGACTTTTACTAATGAGAAGACATGACATATAAAACGCATGTGTCAATAAATTGTTTATCATGATTTGGCAAATCCTCTAATATTATAATAACTAATTTTTTGGTACGCCATATGTAATGTATCATCGTAAGCAGTTGTCATTTTATAGCACAAAAATTGACACACTGAATGTCATGTAACGAAATTTATTAAAACTGAAAAATTACCTGTTAAAAGCATCAATAAGGTTCTGTCGATCGTCAACACTCGTGCTACCATCCAATCTGAGATATTTATAGTCCTGGGAGTTGAGCAAGTCCTCCAAAAGATCCAACATGATCACAAACTGGCTAAAGATAAGGATACGATGGCCCTCTGATATAAGACGAGGCAGATGTTTCACGAGCCATTTAAATTTTCCAGAGCCAGCGAGCAGTGTTTCGGTAGTTAATGCATACGAATTAATAGGCTAAAAAACAAGTATAAACGAAAACACTAATTGTGAGCAAGTAAAGCAAGTTGGGAATGATTTATTCCGTTTCTAAAGGCATTCAACACATGTTAACACTGATCAGAAAGGCTGAAGAAATGGAAGTAGCATTCGCGTCAGGTAATAGTCGCTGTTTGTTCCAACTTATACGCGCAACAGGTCCGAGAAAATTTAAAGTTAGTTAAACTATAAATGATAGTAAAAACGATTTAATAACCGATAAAATATGTCGTCTTGACAGGTAAGCTGGACACTTTAGAGATCAATTTTCTTGGCCACCCGCATCAGTTCCGATTTCCGAAAGCATGTCAGCATCAACAGTGTGGAATGTTAGTCCCGAAGAACCATCCGAGTTAGAAGTATGCGATGCAATCATATCTCTTAAGCGCCGCAAAGCCGCAGGCTTCGATGATTTTCTTCCAGGATTGTTTAAGGATCGTGGCGATATAATTTCAGGAACGCCGACCAAACTTTTTCATACTATATGGAATGAGGAACCCGTACCATATGATTGGAATGAATCGACCATCATTCCAATTTTCAAAAAAGGCAATCGTAATTCGTGCGATAACCATCGTAGTATAAGTTTAACTCCGGTCGTATCTAGGTTATTTGCTTCGATTATCCTACGTTTTCTTAGCGTCTCACGTGAACCACATACACGAGAAGAACAGGACGGATTCAACACAGGACGAGATTGTATAGATAATATTTTTACGTTAAGGCAAGTTCTCGAACAGAGACATTTATATCACCATCCCACAATAGCCGTCTTTCTAGACTTCAAGGGTACATTTGATTCGGTGGATCGCAATGTTTTATTGAATATCTTGTCGAAAAGCGGTGTGCCCACAAAATTTGTTAATATTATACGAGCTCTCTACACATAACTTTACAATCAGCAGTGGTGTTCTTCAAAGCTGTCCACTTTCCCCAATTTTATTTAATTTTGTAATCGATGCTATTATGAACACCACTCTCCCACATATTCAGGATGCTGGAGTTGAAGTTCTCCCGGGCGATAAACTACTTACTTACTTTACTTTACTGCGGCTGACTCCTTTTGGAGGATAAGCCAGCTCCACATTTCATGGAGTTTCTTGGGAATTTGGGCGATAAACTAGTCGATCGTGATTATGCAGACGATATCGACAACCAGGATGCTGCCCAGGCCACTTTGAATAGATTAACAGACGTTGTGCCGTCTTTAGGTATAAAATGCACACCCTCTAAATGTAAGATACTGTTATTGGATCACCCAACACTCACTCCAACGTTGCTACTGCAGAATGAAGATCTAGAAATAGTCGACAGGTTTACATATCTTGGGAACTCTATCAATAACGTAGGCAATATGTCCGACGAGGTAAGAATACAGATCGCGAAAGCTAAAGTAGCTTTCTCGAACCCTCGTCATTTATGGAGAAACGCGAATATTTCATTCTGCTTTAAAGGTCGTGTTTACAATGCATCTGCACGCCCAGTTTTACTATACGCTAGTGAAACTTGGTCTCTTAGAGTTGATGATTTGAGACGCTTACAGACATTCGATCATCTTTATTTGAGAAGTATAGCACATGTTGGTTACCAACAAAGAATAACTAACGTTGACATCCGTAGACGTATTTTGGGATCTGACAACAAGAGCTCGTCGTTAGAAAAACAAACAAAGGCTTCATCAACTTCGTTGGATCGATCACGTTTTTCGTTTTCCCTCATTTCGATTGCCCAATAGAGCTCTGTTCTATCATCCAGAACCAAATTGGCGTAAGAAACAAGGTTGACAGATTTTGACATGGCGGAAACAATTGAAGTCACTTACATCCAAATTGGGTAGTATATGACCCACTCGTCTGCCAAGATAGGGTCCTCGTGCGCATCATTATTCTTTGTCAGAAACCCTTAGCGATATGGCATGGAATCGAACTCAGTGGCGATCTTGTTGCAGATGTCTAGTAGAATCATCTTCGAAACTTTCTTTTCTTAGTAGAGCAAAGTTAGCTGCAAGGGTTGGTTTGTTTATGACGTGATACAGTGAAATCCACAAGGAAGCTGTATTGTTGATGTCGCCTTGCCCGATTGCTAACTTGGCCATAATATATTGTGGAGAGGTTTAGTTTGCCTCATTTCTGTGAGTTATCCTGATAATTTACTCATAGTAGCAAGGTATTCCTTGTCTCTCTCGTAAATCTCACTAATAATTTGTCTAAATTCACTTACATAATTTTTTCACTCATTATGGTTATATGGCAGTGAAACATTAGTCACTTTTGACTTTTGTATGGCTGGACATGATGATGATGGTGATGTTAACACTGAGTGATTGCATTTCAAGAAATGTGCGCTCAATTTGTTGAATATTCGTTATAAACAGCTCATGGAAACAAAATGGCCAGAATAAAGCACAATTATAAAGAAAATGTATTCAGCTATCCTTAATTAATGTTCCTTTGGTGACGTGAGTCATTGACATTGGTTACAGTTAATAATAAGCAAAACGTTAGACGGGGAATTTAAAGAATTAAGTTCATTTCAAAGTTCTTTGAAAGAAGGTGAAGTAGATTAGAGCGCATCTATACTTTGCGATGTCCTTTCCAACCATAAACTCATAAAACACCTATCGAAGTTGAGAGAATAATTAAATAATTATAGTACAAACTTTTAAACGATCAACACGTACAAAAGTAAGATGTTGGTCACAAAAATCAATTAACACAAAATACCTTTCTGTTGACCCCAAAGAATCATGCGAAAACCGAAAAAGAAAAAAAACTAATTATATGCTAAGCTAAAATACAGTACAATCACCCATCCTAGCCAAGATTTAATGATAATGCGATTTTTTTAAATTTCTTACTTATCAAATCGATTAAGACAGTACTTATTGAGAAACAGTCACTTGCTTACCTCATAGAGCAGGCACGTTCTGTGAACCTGGTGATCAGTCATCTCACAAAGATCTTCGTAGATAAGCTGTTCGTCAGCCGCAGCATGGCTAGGATCAGCATGCAACACGGCGGCGATTTCACGTATCAGTTCGTCAGAATAAGCGAAGCGTGGCAGCAGATGCACATGATTGGCCGCCTTTCGTAACTGCATCACCATTTGGATTGGATTTTGCATTGTTATTTTAACGTCACTTTCTTGCGATTTTAAACTGTCACTTGCCAGGTGACTTTCATTACCTACATTTATTTTAGAAAATAAATCACATATTAAAACGTACTGTATGATGACAGCAATAGCCACCGTTCCAGGCTGTATGCCTAAATGTCGATAAATATTATTTGCATGCCTCAAAAATGAATAATTAAGATTTTACTCGAGACAAGCCAAATACAATAGCTCACCATACGTAGAAAAAAACAAGCATAACTGACAGTCAAAATCTCGTGTTAATTACCTATCTGAACAGCTCCACCAACATCCCCTCCTTGGCCTTTCGAATGTGAAGATGTAACTTTCGAATATGTGGCTGCCTCAATCATTGCTAAAGAAGTAAACACGTTGTCTGATACTTTTGTGGGTGAATTTAACAGCGCTCTTACGTTAAATGACTTCTGTGATAGCGTATTAACATCATCAGCACCGTCATTTTCATTTTTTATGCCTACTTCTTCTTTGACCAAATTAGTCAAGACAGTTTCTTCACCGGCTGCTGAACCATTTACCAATTTCTCTGTTTTTGTGGTAGCTAACGGACAGTCAGATTTTTCTTCTGTTGAACCACTATCTCCAGCCAATTTCAAAGCGGCCGTGGCCTCACGACTTTGGCAAATCATTTTAACAAGTGAACAGTATGCTTTGTTTTGGGATTCAGACATTGGCACGTATACAACTTCAGTTGTTTTTGGAGGCATCTGCGACAAAACCTAAGTAGCACAACGCAAATGACAAAAACAAGTATAAAATGCGATGAAAATGTACGAAATTCTTGTTTCACTCGAAACATTTGGTATAGCTGACAAAATAAGCTAAACATTGTATAATGTGGAAAAGGAAAATTGTCCAGTAGATCGGTTTCCACCTTATTGGGAACTCATCACGTACTGTCCAGCCCCAGACAGGGCTCAAACATGGACACGTATGCTGTGGTTGCTCTAACCACTGATTCACAATTTTGTACGCTACACACTATTATCAGTTATATGCTAACTCGTAGTTTATCTATTATTCGCGAGTTAGGCTTCCTTATCATGCCATACCTTACTTGTATCAACAGGGACACTTGAATGGGCGTAAAATAGGCAGTGTCTAGCGACAAACAAGGCTTAATAGAAAGACCCGGCCAACTCTCTATAAGTGAGTCAAAATTCAACCAAATTGAAAAACGTCCTTCTAGAACTAAACATTTAATAAGCCGTTTTAAATCAAGTTTGCGAGCTTTAAGTAAAAATCAATCCAATTTTATTTAATTAGTCGTCGAACAACAATGAGATTGGCGCTTGCTTCATGCTCGCAAACTTGATTTTAAAAATTGTTAACACTACCCGCGCAGTCATTGTTTAATTTATTACCTACGGTGTAGGTAAATTAATATAATACTTTACTTACTTTACTGCGGCTGACTCCTTTTGGAGGATAAGCCGGCTCCAATGACATTTCATGGAGTTTCTTGGGAATTTGGTACAAGTGGTGTCCCCTCACCACTAATTAATATAATTTTTTTACTGCGGCTGACTCCTTTTAGAGGATAAGCCGGCTCCATTTCATGGAGTTTCTTGGGAATTTGGTACAAGTGGTGTCCCCTCACCACTCGAATTAATATAATGTTTCTACACGAACAAAATATGAATAAAAATCTGAACTTTAATATTTAAAATAATAAAATTATCAATCAAATGCGCGAGAACAAATAGAAAATATACAAACTAACGCCTACCAATGCGAATGAAATGTTGATAAAACATAAATATCAAGAACACTTACATCAGATTTTAGTCGGCGCAAACAGAACGGACGGAGAAGGCTACGCGCTTGTCTAATTGTTTCAACTTCGAAAGAAGATTTAGAACTTTTCTTATTTTGATCTGAGGATTTACTTTGCGACGTCTAAAAAGGAAATAGAAAGGCCAAAACACAAAAAATGAGTCGTTAGTACCAGGGTCCAGCCGCTTCAAATCAAAAAATAATTAAGATTATTATAATCAAGATAGTTATTATTTCATAACAAGGACAGCAAGAAATAAATGGATATTACAAATTTTGCAATATATCTCAATATGAGTCACACAGTGACAACACGTGAGTCACGATTGTTGTCCTAAAAAGCATTCCTGCCTTTATTTATCTAGTGTTTCTTCAGATTTATCGTGCACAACCCAATAACCTAAATAAATCATAAACATTTTAGTATAGTGATCTGATCATTCCTATCTTCAAAATAGGCAATCGTAATTCCTGTGATAACAATCGTGGTATAAGCTTGACACCAGTCGTATCTAGGTTGTTTGCTTCGATTATCATACGTTGTCATAGCACTTCACGTGAATCACACACTACAGAAGAACAAGTCGGATTCCGTTCAGGACGAGGTTTTATAGATAATATTTTTACGTTAAGGCAAGTTCTCGAACAGAGACATTTATATCATCGTCCGAAAATAATCGTGCATTTGATTCGGTGGATCGCAATTTATACATGAGGTGTCCCCTCATGTGCGTTAGGGTCTACAAAGAATTAACGCATAACTTTACAACCAGCAGAAGTGTTTGTCAAGGTTGTCCACTTTTCCCGTTTTGTTTAATTTTGCAATCAATATTATTATGAACAACACTCTCCCACACATTCAGGATGCAGGTATAGAAGTTCTCCCGAGCGGTAAACTAGTCGATCTTGATTATGCAGATGATATCGATAATCAAGACTCTGCCAAGGCCACTTTTAATAGATTATCAGACGTTGTTCCGTCTTTCGGTATGAAATTCGCACCCTCTAAATGTAAGATACTTCTACAGGATCACCCACTATTCACTCCAACGCTGCGAAGGCAGAATGAAGATCCAGACATAGTTGACAGGTTTACATATCTTGGGAGCTCTATCAATAACTTAGGCAATATGACCGACGAGGTAAGAATACGGATCGCGAAAGGTAGAGTAGCTTTTTCGAACCTTCGTCATTTAAAGAGAAGCGCAAGTATTTCATTCTGCCTTAAAGGTCGTGTTTACAATGTATCTGCACGCCTAGTTTTACTATACACTCGTGAAACTTGGCTTCTTAGAGTTGATGATTTTAGATACAGCCATTCGATCATCGTTGTTTGAGAAGTATAGTACATGTTGGTTACCAACAACGAATAACTAACGTTGACACCCGTAGACGACATTTTTTATCTGCCAAAAAGTGCTCTTCATTAGAAAAAAAATGTCCCCATCAACTTCGTTGGCTCGGTCACATTTTGCGTATGCCCACAATTCGATTGCCCAGTAGGACGACGTTCTCTCATCCAGCACCAGATTGGCAGATTTTGACATGGCAGAAACAGTTTAAGTCACTTACATCCAAATTGGATAGTATAGAATCCACTCGTCTGCCAGGATGGGACCACATGCGCATTATAGTTCTTGGTTAGAAAGCCTTGGCGATATGGCATCGAATCGAGCTCAGTGGCGATCTTGTTGCAGATGTCTAGTAGAATCATCTTCGTAACTTTCTTTTTTAGTAAGGCAAAGTTAGTTGCGAGGTTCGGTTTGTTTATGACGTGATACAGTGAAAGCCACAAGGAAGTTGCATTGCTGATGTTGCCTTGCCCGAATTCTAGCTTGACGATAATGATGTTGTGGAGATGTTTATTTTTCCTCGTTTGTGTGAATTATCCTGATAAATTTAGTAACTAGGTATTCTTTTATTCTCTCTCTCATAAATCTCACTAATAATTTTTAAGGTTATATGGCAGTGAAACATTAGTAAATTTTGACTTTTATGTGGCAAGGCATGATGATGATAGTGATCTGAACGCTGGTAGTAAAGAAAACTCATACCAAGTGTTCTCCAACAAAATCATCCCTCGATAGATAATATTATGAAATTATAAATTTTCTAGCTATCCTCCGCGAAATGAATTTCTTTCAAAATTAGGACCAACTTATGCACTAAGATATCTTTTTGCTCTTCTATATAGTCAAACCACAAATTAAAGAGACGATTTTAAGGAATTAACAGTTTATGTGGTTAAATGAAAGCCAATAAGATACCCAGCGCCCATAAATTGTCTATTTAAAGTGAAAATTTCGCTCACACATTACAATGACCTATCTTTATATATCAACTTCTTTTCTTTGAAAATTTTAGAAGCGCCTACCGAACCTTTGGTATCAATATTCAATATGTAATCCTAGTTGCCTAATATTTTAGAGGGACCAGTATTTCAAAAGATAAAGTGTCTTATGGAACAGCAAGATTGAAAACGCGTTAAAAATATTAACTAAGATAAAATTAAATATGAGCAAGGTTTCTTTGAGACGAGGTTTACCAAATTAATTGTGCTTGTTCATGAACAAGCACTACGAATAAGGACTGTCATAAATAGGAAAGGCAATTGAGTTACGGTTGGGTGCAGAAGCAGTGTAAAATCTAGGCGGGGATACATATTTTACCAGAAAAATTCATAGTCCCAGTAATTTCTTAAAATAAAAATATCCTTCATTTCCCACATTTGGTGTTCTTCGAATATATTTTCGGATATTATTTCGAAATTTTTTACTAGCCTTTCTATTCAGAACAGCGCTCGTTACAATTCACAAGTATATGAGAAATAACACAAACTGACGGTGAAAAGTCGTATATCAAAAAATCGAAAATTAAATTTATGTATATGTGTGCACACAATTAAGTCATTATAGACCTGTATGCACATAATTACATTTCCAATTGTATGTAGCTTCATACGTATACACAAAACATAACTTAAACGCGTATATGGTGGCAATTCGCTACATATGTGTATGACCACAAATGACCATATTTTTAGAGATATCTTATTAGATATTGCGAACCAATAAACAAAATAGTTCAAATGGGTACCGAAGGATACAATTTCGTCAGCTTGAAAGAAAGGTATAATCTCATATTCACACGCGTTTCATGAAAACAATGTTGGACAGTTAGATTGTGCAATATACTATACGAATGTTTATTCAAGCAGTAATGGAGCGAAATTCTTATGGTTTTCGGGATTGTGGCTCCAAGCCAACTTATTATACATAATATATTGAGCCTGTAAAGGGTACCAACAAAATGATCATCGAGATAGGCTAAATTTTAGCGAAATAAAAAATCAAACTATATTGACCACTGGTTACTCTAGTAAATCAATGGTATTATTCAATCTAATGTATTACAGTTATATCTTGTTTGATGCGGATATATATATATATATATATATATATATATCAAAATGTCCATTGCCTTCGAATGTTACTCAGTATATTTCTAATTAGGACGAAAAAAATTTATAACAAAGTGGATAATGGCCATTTATTTCGAGACTACTTAAATTCACTTTACAATCTTTCATTTATATAAATCCTGAGTTTCCATTTGAATACGCGAGTGGCAACAAATCTGACTCAGTTTTACTTCTATTTACTTTTAGGCTGATTAGTAAGTGTATATGCGTATGTCTTTGTGTGCCTGTTTACATGTAAATGTCTTTCTCACTGTATTGCGATGTGATGTCTTGGATCTGGTCATTATTGTATTGATTGATTGAGAGTTAACCAACTGTTCGCATTGTTTGATGCTACGTGTACGAGTGTTATTTTCCTAAGTGTAATCTTGTGTATTGCTTTGCATGATGACGTATATTAGTTGTTGCGCACCTAGTAAAAATTTAGCTCAAATAAGATCAGATAGATTAACCAAAGCTAGCATGAACAAAATTTTTTATCCCGTGCTTACTGGTAATCAACAGTAGGAGTCGATACTACGCTCTATACCAAATATAAATTTGCTCAAGAAATGTGGGTCAGTGTGACGTTAAAATCTCCTATACAAATGTGGCTCTAAGCAGTAATGCAGTTAACTTCATATAAAGACTTGCTTACATAATATTTAATGCATAACTTTAATTTAGTATATTTATATCTCATTTTATTGCATAACTTTGTTCGGCTTCTGTCATTCTTCTTTTATCCTATCTGTTTTGGTTGTTGGTAAGTCAATAAGTTTTATTTCTACTTAGCTTTACCTATGGCACACAAATATAACATAATTTTCGTTCTTTGTTGAACAGCTTGTGGTGTAATTCCATTTATTAATTTGTAGCTAATATGCTTAATGTTTGAACTATTTATTTTCGTACGAGCCGCAAATATTTAACAGATAGTGAATTTGTCTAATATTTTTTGTGGCCAATATAATCAAACTAATGGAAACTCTTGAACAATCAGTGATCGCACGAGTTATGCCACTTATAATGAATTATGAATTAAACAGTCATTTGTTGCGCGGGTAATAAAATTATTTAAATCAAGTTTGCGAGTTTGAAGTAAACACCAATCCCATTGTATTTAACCAGTCGTCGAACAACATAGTTTTGCTATGCTGTTCGACGACTGGTTAAGTACAATGGGATTGGTGTTTATTAGAAGCTCGCAAACATACATATGAAGTTTGTGAAATTAATATATTCACATAACTGATATAAAGAAAATGCAACAAAGCACGAACAGATGCATTCATATCCATCATGGTAATCAGCAGGTCCCGACAACACATTGACTAACAAAAACAACCCCTAAGGCATGGAAAATAAAACTGAGGCTCATATCCATAGTAGCATTGCATATATTGTCTCAACTGCAATGTCGGTTGCACAAAATCTGCGCTGTCACCACAATTAAATAAAGTATTCCATTAGGTCATCATTGATTGCGCAGGTGGTGATAACAATTGTTTAAATCAGGTTTACGGAGCTATTGCTTCAAAATTGATGGGTTGATCTATTCACACAGATCCCCGAAAATACACAGTTTATTCATTAAGAAATATTGTCGTAAAAATACACGGGATTACAACAGAATAACCAATCTTTCAGCTATGCAAAGGAAGACGATTGCGCATCTTTTAATGTTGTACAAACAAATAGACCATATAAACTAAACAATCATTGATGGTACGGGTGATGATATCAATCCTTAAAACCGCGTTTGCGATCTTGGAAAATGACGGTATACATACAAGTAAACAAATTAAACAGTAAGTAACTATGGTTAAGGGTTTATATAAATTTTAAAACAAATATTTTATAAAACGAGCGTTTCATAATGGCACTGTCATTGTTTTTGTTTATTTGTTCTGAAGATAATCGACACGTAATATCAAAAAACTAACGGACAAAAAATTTATGGTGCTGAAAAAGATTTTAACGATAAACTTTCGTAAAGCTCTGACTAAAGAAAATTTAATATCATGAAAATCAGAACAAAAACTTGCATGGCCAAAACTTGTGCATAATTAATCCTAAAATAAACATGACATAAATTGTAATATATGGAAGTTCCAATGTCGCATAATCCTATATAAATATCAGATGACTCGAAGCCGTAGAACGTTATGAGTTAGCGTCCGACATTCTGTAACCAGTGACACAGGTGGCGTTATCATGAACCTAGCCGACAGTAAAGGCATACATACATCTCTCCAGAAAACTCGAACGGCCATGCAAATATGAACGATCTGCATAGGAAGATGATCGGTGACGCTGCCTACCTCGCATCACTTGTGTGGTAGAACTTAACTTTTGTGTTTGTCCTCGCGGGCTATTCAGATATATATAATATTAGGTTATATGTGAGCAAGATTCAGATAATCGTTTATTAGTGTAAATGTATTCAAATTCACGTACCGTGAAAAGCTGAAAAGTGTTCTTCAATTGATCACTGTTTTTCAAAAACATATCGGGCATCAAAAATGCAAGTAGTGAAATAAGCTCCATCAAGTTGTTCTGTATCGGTGTACCGGTTAAAAGTAGGCGGCGCGATACGCTAAAATTCATCATGTGTTTAAAACGCAGCGAAGTCATATTTTTTAGCATGTGAGCCTCATCAAACACGCCGTAGTGGAAAGGAATACGTTTCAGCAACGCGCGATCCTCCAAAGTGCTCGTTCCGACACTATAGCTAAAAGATTTTTTTTAAAAGACGGGAGTTAATTTAATATTTTTGCCAATCAGTGTTTCCAAACAACGGGTGCATGCGATTTAAAACATGATGATTTAAACAAAAAATCAAATATAAATTACTTCATATAAAAAAGAAATAGATTAATTCAAGCTTATTCAAGGAACTATAGCATAACCAAATTTATGTTTATGAATGAATGTAAAAGAATCATCTACATTATAATATTGTTCATTTGGTACGCTAACTCTGATAAATTTCATAGTACCATTCCCATTTGCAGAGATAAACGCATTTTAACGCAGTTTTTTCCTTTTTTTCTACAAAAGTAGCTACAAAATTATATAT
>JAQBSW010004793.1:0-64759 GCA_029291075.1 Eudiplozoon nipponicum
TAGAGATGAAATTTTTGAAGTTACTTGATATTCATATAAATTGATTATTCATTACTAAAACAATAAGCCCACTCACTAGTCAACCCAATCCGGATGTTCTCAATCTAATGGAGCTAGTTTCAGCTTTCACCATGCAATCGCTTTTTCCTGCCATTAGATAATGAAGTACTCCAAATCGGACCTTAAGAGTTCCAACAGCTGTTTCATTCAGAATATTATCTCTAGATATAATTTCTACAGATTCCCTAATCCATCTCGTCACCATATTTTTACTACATATTGCTATGCGTTTGCATTCCTCCCAGTTGATAGTATGTCCAGTCTGCATTACATGACGAGCAAGATCTGATTTAGCAACATGTCCATACATACACGCGGTTTTATGTTCACTTCTTCGTACTTTGTTTGGGCGCATGGTCTCACCAACTTATATGAGACTACAATCATTGCATGGAATCTCATACACTTCTGATGCTTCTAAGGGTGCAATCGTTTCTTTTTGGTTAGGGAGTATAGTGCCAAGTGTAAAGGGCTGTTTAAAAGCGGTCCTTATATTGTATTTTAAAGCTAATGATTTCACTTTCCTACTTAATATAGAGTCCGGTAATACTATGATCTTCCACTCCTCCTTCTCCTTATACACTTTTATGTACCTCAAACCTGGATTAAATTTCTTCACGACGTCCATCATTGTTGCATCTATTAAATGAGGAGGATAAACATTAGCCTGGAATATAATGCGTAGTCTACCTAATTCTAGCTTTCTATGCTTTATATCTTTTTTAACTTGAGACATTTCAATGTTATTTACTTTAAGATACCGACTTTCATATGATACGGGTGATTGGACTTGAAATTAAGAAGGATTCCTGAATAAATATCATTTCTATAAATATCTCTTCCCAATTTCTGATCATTTCTTATTAATTTGACATCCAATGGTACAATTTTGGTTTCAGTGGAGTCTTATCCAACAGATTATTTTCCAAATAATATATTAAAATATTAGCTATTGGGATCGACAAAGGTTGTCCCATTAGAACGCCTCGATTTTGTTTATAAAATTCCTCCCTAAATTTAAAATATGTGGAGGACAAACAAATACACATCATCTCCAAGATGTGTCCTATCATCATTTTGCTTCCTTCTAATATTAAGAGGTGATCAATTAGGAAACGTCTAAAACAATCCAGAGCCTCAGGTACCGGCATATTCGTGTACACAGATACGACATCTAAGCTTACTAATCTATCCATTTCTTCTAGTACACATTTATCAACAATATCAACCAAATGATATGAAATAAGCAAGGTATGTTCTAAGAAATGGGAATATTTTCTTATGCTATGGTACAAAAACTTTGAAATTTTATATGTTGGGGAGTGTTGTACATTCAATAAGATTCTTAAAGGATTACCCGACTTATGCACTTTAACGAAATATAAACTACGGGTGCAATATTATCTCTTTGAATAAGAGTATTACCATGCGTTGAATCCAGTTTCTCATTAGTAATCATATTATTCATTAATAATTTTACTTGCCCTTGTAACTTATCAGTAGTGCCTTTGTTATTTTAGTGTATACTTCAGCATTACTTAACTGTTCTATCATTTTATTAATATAATCGGATTGATTGATTGATAAATTAATCGGAACTAATAGAATAGTAAATCTATAAACATTAAATCTTAAGAAAGATCAAGTTGAACTACTTAACCGTGGTTTAAAAATATCTATTCCTAATGAAGTATCGGTTAGAAATGAAGTAATTACTGAGGCTGTCAAAACGACACCACTTCTTTTGGATAAAGATAAAGTGAAACTTGAATTAGACGTTGCCTCAATGGTTTTAACACAACAAGAGGATAAAGCTAAGCCTAACTATGAAATTAAACGTCTCAGGAAGGATTTAGTATCAAATAATGTTATATGTCTAAAGGAGAATAAAGGAGAAGCTGCAGTTCTAATTAATCAATCCGATTATAACAATAAAATGATAGAAAAGTTAAGTAATGCTGAAGTATACACTAAATTAACAAAAGACCCTACTAATAAGTTACAAGGGCAAGTAAAATGATTAATAAATAATATGATTGCTAATGAGGAACTGGATTCGACACATGTTAACACTCTCATTCAATGGGATACGATTGCACCCAGAGTTTATGGTTTAGTTAAAGTTCGTAATCCGGGTAATCCTTTAAGAATTATCGTGAAGGTTCAACACTCCCCAACATACAAAATTTCAAAGTTTTTGTGCCATAGAATAAGAACATATTCCTTTTTTTAGAACATAACTTGCATATTTCATATCATTTGGTTTAAATTGTTGATAAATGTGTACTAGAAGAAAAGGATAGATTAGTAAGCTTAGATGTAGTAACTATGTACACGAATATGCCGGTACCTGAGGCTCTGAATTCTTTTAGACGTTTCCTAGTTGATCACCCCTTAATATTAGAAGGAAGCAAAATGACGATAGGACACGTCCTGGAGATGATGTGTATTTGTATGTCCTCCACTTATTTTAAATTTAGGAAGGAATTTTATAAACAAATTCGAGGCGTTCTAATGGGACAACCTTTGTCGGTCCCAATAGCTAATATCTTTATACATTATTTGGAAAATAATCTTGTGGATAAGACTCCACTGAAACCAAAATTGTACCTACGCTTCTTGGATGACATATTAATGATCTGGAACCATGGTGATAATGAATTGGTTAATTTCTTAAATTTAGCTGATTGAATGAGCGAACTCAAATTTACCTTAGAAAGGGAACCATCAGGTGAATTACCATTTTTGGATGTCAAATTAATAAGAAATGATCAGAAATTGGGAAGAGATATTTATAGAAAGGATATTTATTCAGGAATCCTTCTTAATTTCAAGTCCAATCACCCGTATCATATGAAAGTCGGTATCTTAAAGTAAATAACATTAAAATGTCTCAAGTTAAAAAAGATATAAAGCATAGAAAGCTAGAATTAGGTAGACTACGCATTATATTCCAGGCTAATGTTTATCCTCCTCATTTAATAGATGCAACAATGATGGACGTCGTGAAGAAATTTAATCCAAGTTTGAGGTACATAAAAGTGTATAAGGAGAAGGAGGAGTGGAAGATCATAGTATTACCGGACTCTATATTAAGTAGGAAAGTGAAATCATTAGCTTTAAAATACAATATAAGGTCCGTTTTAAAACAGACCCTTACACTAGGCACTATACTCCCTAACTGAAAAGAAAAGATTGAACCATTAGATACTTCAAGAGTGCATGAGATTCCATGCAATGATTGTAGTCTCAAGTATGTTGGTGAGACCATGCGTCCAATCAAAGTTAGAAGAAGTGAACATAAAACTGCGTGTAAGAATGGACATATTGCTAAATCAGATCTTGCTCGTCATGTAGTGGAGACTGGGCATACTATCAACTGGGAGGAATGCAAACGCATAGCAATATGTAGTCGTAATGGGGTGACGAGATTGATTAGGGAATCTATAGAAATTAAATCTAGAGATAATATTATGAATGAAACAGCTGTTGAAAAATCGTTAGGTCCGATTTGGAAAACCGCATTGGCTAATGGCAGGAAAAGGCGATTGCATGAATTGGAAACTGAAGCTAGCTCCAGTAAAAGATTAAGAACATCGGATTAAGATTGACTAATTAGTGGGCTTATTGTTCAAGTAATGAATAATCAATTTATATGAATATAGTCTTTCAAAATTTCATCTCTAATTATTCGTTTGATTTTAAAACTCTTAGTGATTTCAACTCTAATTTACTGTTTTGCACTCCCACCCTACCTATTGAAATTATTCTAAAAATACAATATTTATAAGTAATACTTTGTCTCAATCGTGCAAAGGGTAAATTAATGTCTATTTACTACAGTCCCATTAAGATGACCGTACATGTGTATCAAAAATAATTTAACCAAGTTTTTTAAATATGCATACACATACACATGCACATGCATGGCGTGCGCCTATTTAATAGTATGCCAATAACTGTTATTAACTTGTCTATCTGGAGTACAACCCTAGTGATTTGAATTGAAATTTAACTTGTGCATTGGTCTTTCGGACTTCTAATTTTATCACTAATGGCATGTTTTTATGACGAATGCTTCTGAATTATGGGTCTCCCCCACCTGAAATTGGGTGCCATCTCAGTTACATCATTTACATTGAGTGTGTAAAACGAATAGTTAACGCATGCAATTGATTCATCGCACTCTGGTCTAAATTAGTCAGATGAAAAGAACATTTATGAAAATGCACACACACATGTGACACGCGAAGATCGGAAAGGAAAGGTCATTCCAGAGGCGGCGGAATATATATATATATATAGACATATATATAGAAAGTTATATGTATATATATACGTGCTATGGCTGGAAGAATCGCGCTTGCTTTATCGGTTTACTATAAACTGGTGGAACAAAAAATGCAACACTGATGAAGGCCTACGGTAAGTTAGGCCGAAATATTTTGTCAAAAGAAAACTACTGGAACAATGAAAGCTGCGTTATTCAAAACACAGATAAGGTAATTTCAATTAATCCAGGTCCGCAATTAAAACCATCCTTCAAGTAACCTAACACATTTGTAGGTATAAACTAAAAACTGTGTAATGTAGAATGTGAAATTCATTCATTAGATCGGTTTCGTATCATTTGGGAACTAATCACCTACTAACCAGTATTTGCCGCGGACAGGGCTCAAACCTGGGCACTTCTGCCTCGGAATATGTTGTTCTCACCACTGTGCCACTCTACCGCACACCGCACAAAATTTTCATTTATTTACTAACTAAAATTTCTTGGTTCGTGATGACGGTTGTTTTTGTTTCTTTTGGAGCTATTGTAATGTAATGTTAGTTATATATTAAGAAAACCATTGAAAAATAGTTGCTATAACTAAGTCTTGCAATTTCTCAATCGTAAGTATGGCTTATGAATTTAAATATTCAACAGAGTTTAGCAAATTATAATTATTGTGTAACGACACAAATCAATCGCCGACATATTGCGTAAATTAAATTCAAATTTATTTACGTTGCACCAATGAGAAAAAGCAAATTGCCGTTTAACCACGTCTAACCACGTTTAACCAATAGTATGCAAGTATTTTTTTTTTTTTTTTTTTTTTTTTTTTTTTTTTTTTTTTTTTTTTTTTTTTTTTTTTTTTTTTTTTTTTTTTTTTTTTTTTTTTTTTTTTTTTTTTTTTTGAATTGAAATTTAACTTGTGCCTTGGTCTTTCGGACTTCTAATTTTATCACTCATGGCATGTTTTTATGACGAATGTTTCTGAATTATGGGTCTCCCCCATCTAAAATTGGGTGTCATCTCAGTTACGTCATTTACATTGAGTGTGTAAAACAAATAGTTAACGTATGCAATTGATAAATTATTATTCTCGCCACTCAAAATCTAAATTAGTTAGATGAAAACAGCAGTTATAAAAATGCACACACACACATGTGACACACGAATATCTAATGAAAGTCCAGTCTGAATTATAGATATAAATAGTATGGTTAGGGGAAATAACGTGCTTGCTTCATTTGTTTCGTTTGTTAAACTTGTGAAACAAAATGCAACTGATGAAGGCCTACGGTAAGTGAGGCCGAAATATTTTCTCAAAAGAAAACTAATGGAACAATGAAATCTTCGTTAGTCGAAACGCAGATCAGGTAATTTTAAATGTGCTAGGTGTTTATTTCATGATCGTAAACTTGATGAAAGTAATTGTTATCATTGTTCGCGCAAAAAATGTTCATTTATTTATAGAAATGTTTAATTCAATACCACTTCCTCATGTGATGTTGAGTATGTCCTATAATATGAGAGAGGGGATGTTTTGGCGGACTTTAAGTCTAAAAGGATGCCATGTAGACTCCAACTAAGGGAAGGGCTTACCAAAAACCATTAGTTAGTATATAACTGCAAATTATTGGTTGTGTGTGGGAGGTTGTCTCAATAACAAGGCGATAAATTACACAGCAGTCATGCTCACATTTGAGCCCTGTCCGCAGCAGATTTTGGCCAGTACGTGATGAGTTCCAAATAAGGAAAAACCCAGACTTCTGAGTGAACACTCCATCTACACTATTCAATGTTTAATTTATACTGAAAAATTTAAAAACATAGTGGTTCAATTGTATATAACAAGATCGCAAACGTGATAAATGTAATTAGTAACAACACCCGCGAATTCAGGGTTTATTTAATTATATAAATGTTCGATTCAATAACACATTTGAATGTAATTTTGTTCATGTTCTATAAAAAGAGTGAGGGTATGGTTAGTCGAACATTACGTATAAAGGGATGTCATATAGAATCTACTTAAAGAAAATCTATCCAAGAATCCTTAGTATATAAATTCCAGCAGTGTAGCGTGCGGCTAGGTGGCTCAGTGTTTAGAGCAGCAGATTTTGAAGCAGATGTGCGCAGGTTTAAGCCCTGTGTACGGTAAATTCTAGACAGTACGTAATGAGATATTAATATTTGTATTCAGAATTTTCCTTCTCTTATATAGTCTGCCAACCATGGCTGGTGAGCCGTACCTGCTCAGATACCAGAGGCCAAATTTTCCTTCAGCAGCCGAAATTTGTCCTTCATGTAAGGGACGCTTGCTTTCATTCCGTCAAACACATTTGACAATAAAAGTTACTACGCATTTAGACCAAACTCAAAGCTTCAGATGAAGCGGGATAATGGCTGTCACTTTGGACCCGGCAATGTTTATGCGACGATTTCTTGACTCATAGCTGCCCTATAATAATTTTAAAGACTATGGGAAGAGTGAATCACCAGACTATCAAAATGTTCATTGGCATCCCTATTACATTTGGTCTCTAAATAGAACGGTTCAGACAGAACCTGTGGGATTGTCGCAAACTCAAATCTATGACCATTCCCAATATAAATACATAGCTTGAAAATTTTCTTTGGTTACAATTACTTCTCAGTAATAGACCTTAAACAATCCTACCATCTCATTCCAGTAGTGCCAGAAGATATAGATAAAATTGCTGTCATCACTCCTTTTGGACTTTTGGAATGTGCCACTCAGACTTATAAGAGGTTTACAGACTACATTTTTTGTGACAAATCTGATTATTGTATGTTCTATCTTGATGACGTAATAGTTTTTATTCCTGATCTGGAAACTCATGCCAAGCATCTTAGAAATGTCCTATCACACTTAGCAGAACATGGACGCAAAATTAATTGCGACAAATCGAAAATGGCAACTTATTCCTTTGGTTTCATAGAGCATTGCATTACATCTCAAGTTACTCAACCTTAGCAGTCTAAGGCCAATTTGATCAAGAACAGTATGTTACAATGGACTTTAAAGGACTTATCGGGAGTAATAAAGTACTATAGCAAGTTCTTTCCCGGTCTGTTAAACAACTATTTCCGTTAGGTAGGCACATGACGAATCAAAAAATACCGAACAAAACCTCTTTTATCTCGTGGTCGTCAGGTGACGAATACTAGCTTCATTACGCCATCTACTTATTATCAAATGCTAATATGCTAACACAACCCAGACATCCAACAAACTTATCTACTCACAAATAATATTTATGAATTCGCAAACGGAGCCGCTTGGGAAAAAGAGATCGACGGAGGTCAGAAGCATTTTATTTTTTTGGTGTACTCTACAACCAGTAGAAACTAAATAAAATTCCTTCGATCGAGAGCACCTCGCCATCCATGACGCTGTGGACCACTACTTTTGCATCATTTGTAGCAGCAGATTTGTTGTTTTTACAAATCATGTACCATTAGTTAGTGTACCTCTTAATGCAACATAAGCCGTTTGAAAGTACTCGGCCAGAGTAAAAATGCAGCTGTCACGACTTAGGGAGGGTAATTTGTCATTTTTAGTGTAAAAATCAAACAAAACATTATTACTGACGCGGTTTCAAGGCCAGACATCTCGCTACCACATCTTCACCTATGTCGTTCTCGGTCAACTCCGTGACTCTCAATGGGCCTACATTAACACCATCCGTCTTACAAACCGATCAAAGTGGAGGCACTCACATTCGAATATATAAGTAGCTTTTCATTCCATCAAGTACTTATGCCGATTCTTGGAAATTTTATCTGTTGTCTACATTTATTTAAGCCCACGAGCCTCCAGAAAACGGTTTTGACTCTACTCATTCTATTTCTCACCCGGATGCTACAGCAACTATAATTTTATAGCTGATCGTTTCTGCGGTCATAATCTCAGGCAGAGCGCTAAGCGATTGGTCTTCGGTGTGCTACATATCAAAAGAATGGAATCACTATTTACACTCATTCTAAGTTGGAACATTTCCAAACAACGTCACAATTAGCCGTCGTTTACGTCGGCATAGTTCATCTGACGCAAGTTCAATAATTTAGCTACTTTCTAACCATGATCTTTAGATTTAACCGATGGCCTGAGGCGCTTTTTCTTGATATCGTTTATAGAGATGAAGTAGCTGATGGTTTTGTCTCTGTATAGATAGCACGTTATGGTGTTCCCGACGAGGTTATTTCTGACAGAAGTACATGCCTATCACCCGATCGTTTCACAACTAACTTGCGGTTCGTGGGATGCGCTCTACGCCAGACTACTGCCTACCATCCACGGTCTAAACGTATTGTAGAGAGAACGTAGAGAGAACTCAAAGCAACAATAGCGTCTTTGTCCATTAATGGAAACGGGTTGAAGTATTATCTCTAATATTCATTACTGTGCATTCCCGTATACGCTAGTTTACTCGAATGTCTGCGTCACAACTCATGCATGGCATAGACCTACGCCTACCAAGTCAGTTGCCACGTTTAATACCCGCGCAGGATGTCTTAGAAGTTGAAGTTTCACGCCTTCGATCTTACTTCAGTAACATATCAGCCCAGCATCCGAGACATTCTCCTCGTCCATTTTTCGTTTATCCACAGCTACATAGCTGCAAGAAAGTATTCGTTCGTAATGACTCTGCTGTTGCATCACCGGTACCTAAGTATCGCGTTACTTACCAGGTTTTGTACAGACATCCAAAATATGCCCTTATCATGCAAATTGTGACACATACTTTGGTAAGCACTGATAATAGTGATTTACAACCTTCAAAATGCTTTTCAGCCTCTTTATGTCTACAATCCTAACCACGTAATAAATTACATCGAATTACGTTTAACTGATAGAATCTTTTTTCTATTAGATGTTTTTTTATTCTACGCATAAATATGTTTCGTACAACTTGCGCTCTATTTCATGTGACGTAATCACTTCATAGGAATCTACATGATTCCATTTTTCATACTGAATTGTCTCATATGCTATAAATCTTTGTACTTAGCTAACAATTTTGTATCGTTCATGAAATTTTTTTCAGTTTTACGCTAATTCTGCGGAAAGTTTTGAGTACATTCATTTGCTTTTAGCATTCGAGTTTCCTGCTGTATTATTCATAAATCGTAAATTTGAAACGTAATGCTAACGACTGAGCGCACACTTGATTATCTTGATATAGTCAGCTAGTTAGAACTAATGCTTTGTGTAGAAACAATAAGAAGTCACAGGCTTTATATCATAGCATAGGCAAACATGCATTCTGCAACACCATCAGTTACGCACCGAACATATTCACTAGTGAATGGCATGGACCACAACGTCGAGCACACACTAGCTACTTTGAAATTATCGAAATCTCATTGACAGTGATCTAGTCTGCCTATGAAACAAACTTAAACCTGTCATCTTCAATTATAATCCACATTTCAATTTTCACGCTGCAGTTTTTATAACTTATCAGCATTATTCTATTTTGATTCGCGCGGTATGACCGACCTCTTAGGCTAATATTTTGTTTAGCAATCACTAATTGTTGTTTAGCATCATATCATCGTTAAAGCAATTAACGAGTTTGCACAAGAGCAGCAGCAACCAATTACGATATTTTTAGTTCACCAATGGGCAAATAATTTATCAGTTTCTCAACTGGGTTTAAACTCCTCTCTACAGAAATAATCGAGCCTCGCCAGGAGAAATTTATTTCAGTTTCCTTTTTCTTCAGAGGGGAAAGTGATATAAGGACTCAAATTATTTCGCAGACATTTCTTGAATAAATAAATTTAAAATTAAATACGCTAGACGAATGAGAACGTTTGCTTCTGTAGACTAGTTTTTTGAGAAATTGGATCCATATAAACGCGACTCAATTACAATGAAACACACTCTACTCTGATCGCTACCTGCAACTTCTGTTGCCTTTCCAGATGCTCTGACTTTCTACGCCGGCTGTCTTATTTGCGTTCATCACGCTGTTTCCCTAACTCGGCTTGTTGACGATCTCGCCAATCTTCGTATTTCTGCGCATCCAGTTACACGTAATCGATCATGAGTTAATGGATTTCTACATGTGAAAGGTATCTCGGTTTTCCGCAGACCTTCAACAAAACCGTTCAAGGCTATCAAACAGCAATTAACATACCCTGCTTCGTCAAATCTACTTGTTCATGTGTATCTCCTAGACGGGTTTCCCGATATCCAAAGTCTGCTAAGATTCAGAAATTCTAACGGCATTTGCAGGTTTCTCCTTGGTCTTATAAGGAGCCAGAGACAGTACTATTTGCACAATCATTTGTTGTTTCATTAGTAACGTTGCAAAGCAGTAAATTGTTCGTGACTTACTAACCTAAATTTTCATAATACAAAATCATTAAACAAACAAATAAACTACTTCGAAATTTTTTTAGAGGAATTACTTCTGAAGTGCAAATTTCCAACGTAATTATATCGAATATGTAACATATAAGTTCTTTATTACTGTGGATTTTCTCACCTATGCAAAGCTGCTTAATCTGTGACTCGTGTCTAATTTTGCAAAGTAACTTTCTAAGTCAAGTTTAGACCGTAATACGAGTTAAAACTTTTGACATCCCACACTTCAATTATACATATTTATTTAAAATCTGCTATTTCAGTGTCATATTTCATCTCCTCAATTGGAAGTGGCTGTTATTGTATACAGTTTATTCAAATTGATGGATTTATTTACCTGCGGTGATCCGTTTTAAAATACTATCAGTTCAGTCGGTGGAAGCAATTTTTGGTAAACAATTTTTTAATGGCATTAAAAAATATGTAGGGAACGTATGTTTTCAATAAAAATATTTTAAATTTAAGGTCATTATGCTTTTTTATGTCCTCACTTTAATTTTCTATAAGCTATTTCAAAATATGAATATAATCCAACCTAACTATGCTCAGTTTCTATTAGTCTGTCATACATCTAATGAGGTTAGTCCATACACTTTAGAGAGATCTCTTTCAGATTCGTCAAAAAGCTTAGAAAGCTACGTCATAGATACATCAATAATTAATAAACCGGCTGATCAATACCTTTGTCGAAATCAATGCATACGACAATCGAGATCTCCTTGATATTCCGTTTAATATTATACACAATATTGGTGTTATAATTTCCAAAATTAATTTTATACATGTTGAAATAGCTAGCACTATTCGGAGAATTTACCAAACGTATGCCAGTTTCCATTCATGGCTGGCAATAAGCAACCACAAATAGACGGTGCATATTCTTTACGCACAAAATTGATAATCAATTTTCAAACGTCTATTGCTGTGTAACGCCTCAGAACAATTCGCTTATATATTGCCTAAAGGAAATTAAAATTTCATTTAAGCGACACCAAAATTTTCAGTTAACCAATAGGGTACGAATTTACACTTGCAAAACTATGTAAGCAGGGTGCATTTACAAATCTTGTAATTAGCACGTTCGATATCTCCTGCTGTGCACCATGTGTGCTAGCTGACTCACAGAATATTTGACTGTTTACTTACGCTGATTTCTAGACTTGCGCCTGTCACACTGAGCCAGCTAGTCAGTTGTATTTCAGTCAGGCCAATATACTTGTTGATATTGGAATCCTACGTATGCCAGCCACCACGGTTTTGACGCAATTTTCAACAAGACAATTCTGAGAATTCGCATAACAACCCATTTCTCTGATTTCCACTGCACAACGAAAGTAAACCAGTCAATCAATCAAAGCCGGCCTCGAAAATCTAGATGTAACTCTAGACACTGCAACACAAAAACGTTTCGAGGAATTAGCCAGAGAATAAGATTCCCGATCCTAATAATGGCCTCAAACGGTAACTTTCTCTCATTATCTACGGCTCTTAACTTTTTGTAACGTCCTGCGGCATTTACTTGCAGCCAGGGCGTTTACAGCTGCGGTTTATTTTTAGTCCCATCGTCCAGTGTAACGACACAAGTCAATGGCCGACATATTGCGTAAATTAAATTTAAATATATTTACGTTGCACCAATGAGAAAAAAGCGAAATTGCCGTTTAACCACGTTTAACCAATAGTGTGCAAGTAGACATATTGCATGCTATTTAAGCACGGTAATTTACCATGCAAGTCAGTTGTGTCGTATTTGCGTTCTGCCTCGTGTTACACATGTGCGTGCTGTCGGCTGTCAATACCTACGCCGGATATTGATTTGTTTCACCAACAATTGGCAACATCTGTGACTCACCGTGTTGCTCTTCAACCAGCAAGACGAGCCAATTAATGCAGCACATCAACGAAGTTGTCCACATCGTGATAACAACAGCAGGAACCACAACCAGAGTCCACCCAAGGAACAGAACATCAACTTACATATATATAACTTACGAGAACGCATTACCAGGCCCTCTTAAGGGCCCCCTATCAGTAACTAATCTCTATTCAGAGCACCTTAACCGAGTTTGTAACGTCGTACGGCATTTACTTGAAGCCGGGGCGTTTACAAAATTGGCGACCGCGCCAGGATATTGATTATTGTTCTGATTTTTTTGGTATAAATAAAATTGACTTCCTTTTTCATCTATTTGGGATAAATAGATTGACATTTGTGTTTTCTTTACCCTGATCGTGGTTTTCTGGGAAATCTGTTGGGTATATATTCGTGGATTTGTGAATTTTTTTTGGGGAGTATAATAATAATAAACGGAGCCTCTGTTCGTCTTTCCTACGTACAAAACGGCACCGTACGTACTGGACAGGCCAATTGCGGATTTTTGGAAGAAGATACTTCGACGCTCATTCAACTGTGGAAGCTGTTTGTGGGTAAGCGTTTCGTTAAAGTATATTTATATATTTTCATATTGCTTATAAATTTATGCTTTTAAGATCCCGTAAGATTGTTAAAATGTCAGGTCCAATTTTAGATATTGATGTTCCTGTTTGGGATGGAGATAGTGAGCTATTCTTTATGCGCGTAGACTCCGCTTTCTCCCCGTTTCCTGATTATGACAGTCATCAAAAACTGTCGAATGTTTTTGCTAAACTACCTTCTGAATTGCAGCGACGGATTTATCCTAAGCTTGAGGCCATTAGGAAGCTACCTAATCCCATTTTGGGCCTACAAAACGAGGTAGAATCCTTGCTTGGACCCACGGAAACTGAGCAGATAATAAACAAATATGCGCAGTTAGATATGCCAAATCTTGGCCCCATAGAAATACTGAGGGAATTACGGAAACGTTGGTATAAAACCAACATTTCTGACCATGAGGCTAAGGTTGTTTTTATTAACAATCTTCCCCAAACATTAAAACTCTTTGCCAGACAGCTCCCCAACACTCTCTCTATAGATGACTTATCTGAGAGATGTGAGTTAGAATATAGGGTTTTGGAACCCAAAGTGAATCCATCATCCTTTTCTTCACCCCCGCAAGATGATAGACTCTCCTCTTTAGAGAGAACAGTGGCGAACATGGCCAAAGTTCTAGAAGGATTGGCCATTACCAAATCCGAGATAAATCAAGTGAATGCTCGACCAAAATTCGTTTCCAAGTCAAATTATAATGGTAGGCGGCGATCGAGATCTCCGCAATCCTTTAATAAATATGCTCCAAAGAACTGGTGTTATAACCACCAGAAGTTTTTTATGCTTGCCAAGTTTGTCTTTGTCGTTCCGAAGAATTTCTGAATGAGTGTCAATTTCCACAGCTGACGGAGAGGACAACAGACCGCAGGCACAAGGGTGCATCAGTATCGGGAAACGTCTGGCGCAGGAAGTAGAAGACCGTACTTTCTGCACATCAACGGCATCAACGGCGCTACAGGGAAGAAGCCAACTACAATCCGACATCCCTGTCGACTCTTTTCGTCCACGCCGAATTTTTCACATAGAGAACCAAACAGACAATGCCGGTCGCAATCACCAGCCTACTTGTTTGCATGACCCGGCCAAACAGCCAAACGAACTTCTGCACCTTCTTGATTTCAAAACTGGCGAAGAGTACATCGTAGACACAGGTGCGGCAGTCTCAGTTCTCAAAGGTGATTCAATGGCCGAGATGTCGCTAGGCGTTCTTCTCGCAACAGCTACAGGCGAGCCCATACCAACTTATGGCTGCCAATACCGCACACTCAACATAGGTCTACGACGTGAATTTTCCCACAACTTCATCATTGCCAAGGTCTCACATAATATAATAGGCCTTGATTTCCTTCTAAAATTTCGGCTCATTGTTGATCTTGCCAATCAAAAGATCATCGACCCCTCCACCGGACTTGAACAAAGCTTTTGGACACTTGCCTCCGAGCGTTTGGAGTTACAGGTCATTCAGCCAACCCCAGTGCATCATTCAGCAGAGATATCAGCAGCTCTTCGAAAATACAAATCGCTTTTCGATCTTAACAAGTCAGAGCTACGAGTCTCCAACACGATGCATCATATCGTCACAGAAGGACAACCTATTGCACTCAAGAAGCGATCACTGGCTCCTGCTAAGCTGAAAGCTGCCCAAGAAGAATTCTCAAGGCTTTTGGAAGAGGGAATCATCAGACCATCGAAAAGTTCATGGTCGTCACCACTGCACTTAGTCTCTAAATCAAACGGATCGTACAGAGCCTGTGGAGACTACCGTAAGCTAAATTCAGTGACAAAATCTGATGCATATCCTATTCCAAATATCAACACTTTACTTGAAAAACTCAACGGCAGCAATTTCTTCTCAGTGATTGACCTCAGACAAGCGTACCATCACATACCGGTAGCACCAGAGGATATCGAGAAAACTGCAGTCATCACTCCATTTGGCCTTTTTGAATATCTTTACATGCCTTTTGGACTTAAGTGTGCTACTCAGACATTTCAAAGATTTATAGACAACATACTTCGCGACGACTCTGCTTATTGTATGTCATATCTCGATGACATTATGGCATTCAGTCCAGATCTAGAATCTCATGCGAAACATCTACGAAATGTCCTCTCACGCTTATCCAACCACGGACTCAAGATCAACTGTGACAAGACGCAGATTGCAACTTCATCCGTCGACTTCTTAGGGCATCGTATCACGGCCCAAGGTATTCAACCGTTGCCGTCAAAGACGAATTCAATCAAGAATATCAAGTCACCAAGGACTGTGAGCGAGTTGCAGAAAATCCTGTGAGTACTAAACTATTATCGCAAGTTCCTTCCGGGCCTATCAAAACAACTTTATCCTTTGTGCAGGCACCTGCGGAACCGAAAAGGACTTAGCAAGAATTCCATCATTGCTTGGTCATCCGAAGACGAGGAATTACTTCGACTTGCCATCAACTCGTTAGCAAATGCCACAATGCTAACGCATTCAGATTTCGAAAAGCCATTTCTACTCACGACAGATGCTTGTGAATTCGCTATTGGAGCCACTTTGCAACAAAAGATCGACGGAGTTCGGAAGCCTATCAGTTTCTACTCGCGTACTCTCCAACCAGTAGAAACGAGGTACGACACTTTCGGCCGAGAACTTCTCGCCATCCACGACGCAGTGCGTCATTTTATCAGCATCATCGGCAGTAGCAGATTTGTTGTTTTCACAGATCATGCACCACTAGTTAGCGCACTTCGAAACGCAACTTCATCTATCGCCAAGCACCCTGCCAGAGTGGAAAGACAGCTTTCTCGTCTGAGCGAATGGCAATTTGACGTCTTTCACGTCAAGGGCAAACAGAACTTCATTGCAGATGCCCTGTCTAGGCCAGACGTCTCTCTACAACCATCTTCACCGTCACCATTCACTGTCAACTCCGTGGCACTCAGTGAACCTGCACTAACGCCAACTCTCCCGCGAACTGAACAACGCGGTGACATTCACATTCAAAGATCAATAGCCCGTCACCCAACCAAGTTCATATGCTGTCTGTGGGAAGGCTTACCAATTGTTTACTTCACGGGTACGCAGCCCAACAAGCCAGTTCTGCTGACCAGCCTTCAGAGAAAGGTTTTCGATTCAATTCACTCAATTTCTCACCCAGGAAGCCAAGCGACTGTCCGACTTCTTACAGATCGTTTTTGGGGTCACAGACTTAGGCAGAATGTTAAACGATGGGTCTCAGAGTGTGCAATTTGTCAGAAAAACAAGATCACACGACACACTCGTTCTAGGTTGCAACATTTTTGGTCTACTTCTCGCCTAGCCATCGTCCACATCGACATAGTTCATCTGACAAAGGTGCAAGGTTTCAGCTACCTTCTAACTATGATCGATAGATTTACACGGTGGCCTGCGGCATTACCTCTTGGCACCATTTCTGCAGACGAAGTAACTAACGGTTTTATCTCTGCATGGATATCCAATTATGGTGTTCCCAATGAGGTCATCACGGACAGAGGCACTTGCTTCTCATCTGATCGTTTCAAAACCACCTTGCGGTACATGGGATGCATCTTACGCCAGACGACTGCCTACCATCCCTAAGCTAATGGCATGGTAGAGAGAATGCATAGGGAACTCAAAGCTGCTTTAGCATCCTCGTCCATTAATGGCAACTGGGTCGATGCACTACCTTTAGTTCTGCTGGCCATGCGTTCTCGTACTCGAGAATCCATTAAAACGTCTGCGTCACAACTCTTGTATGGCATGGATCTACGCCTGCCTAGTCAGCTCCCACGTCTACTACCGGCACAAGATGACCCACAAGACGAAGCTACCTGCCTTCGACTTCATTTCGGTAACATGTCCGAACAGCAGCCGAGACACACGCCTCGTCCAGTCTTCGTTCACCCATAGCTCCACAGCTGCAAGAGAGTACTCGTTCGCAACAATAATGCTGTTGCACCACTACAAACAAAGTATCGCTGTCCTTACCCGATTTTGCTCAAACAACCAAAATACTTCATCATTATGCAAGGCGCTACACCGACATCAGTTAGCATAGACAGATTGAAACCACCTGATCCTGAGAGCGTTCAACCTTCTACACACGTCTCAGGCTCCGTCTGCCCACAATCTCAATATCCTGATTTGTATAACGCGTAATTGATTTTTTAAACATTAACATTAACTATCAAAATTTTTTTTAACCTTACGTTATTTTTCGTATTTGTCTCACGTGGCATAACCAGCTGTTCTTAGCTAACAATTGTGTAGCATTTTTGAACAGTTCTTTGGTATTATGCCATCTCTGAGGCAATGTTCGTGTATATATTTTTATGCAATTACCTTTGATTTTAATGTATATATATTTTACATTATAATGTATTTCTCACACATGACATTACACTGCCTATGTTGGTATGACCAGCTACTTAGAGCTAATGCTTTCGTGTAGCAACACTAAGTAGTGATCAGCTTCATATCATTGTACAGGCCACTTTCAATGCATATCTCAAATTTATCTATTTCACAAAGACCACTCTACAAATGTCATGACCACAACGTCGAGCACTCTAGCTCCTTTGGTCGTATACAAACACATTGACAACGATCCAACCTGCTTAGGTTTCTTTTAACTTAAACCTGGCAAATTCAGAGGCGATTTACCTCGAAATCTTCACGCTGCGGCTCCAAAATCTTACACTGCTCTATTTTGCCTCACGTGCTATGACCGTCCACTAGAGCTAACAATTTGTGTAGCAATTCCTAGTGGTTACCTGGCATCATATCATTGTTGAAGCAACCAACAAGCATATTTAAGCCCAGCACTTATGGTTCATCATATTTTTGCTTAACTTGGTTCGAACTCTGTCATGCATTTCTTATCTAGCCTCGCAGAGAAGAATAATATTTTCCTTTTTTTCAGAGAGGAAAGTGTTGTAACGACACAAATCAATCGCCGACATATTGCGTAAATTAAATTCAAATTTATTTACGTTGCACCAATGAGAAAAAAGCGAAATTGCCGTTTAACCACGTTTAACCAATAGTGTGCAAGTAGACATATTGCATGCTATTTAAGCACGGTAATTTACCATGCAAGTCAGTTGGTCGTATCTGCGTTCTGCCTCGTGTTACACATGTGCGTGCTGTCGGCTGTCAATACCTACGCTGGATATTGATTTGTTTCACCAACAATTGGCAACATCCGTGACTCACCGTGTTGCTCTTCAACCAGCAAGACGAGCCAATTAATGCAGAACTTCAACGAAGTTGTCCACATCGTGATAACAACAGCAGGAACCACAACCACAGTCCACCCAAGGAACAGAGACATCAACTCTACATATATATAACTTACGAGAACGCATTACCAGGCCCTCTTAAGGGACCCTCTATCAGTAACTAATCTCTATTCAGAGCACCTTAACCGAGTTTGTAACGTCGTACGGCATTTACTTGAAGCCGGGGCGTTTACACCAGTGAATGTATCATTAGTTTTATTAAAAGCTAAAAATCTCATTGTGCTATTAACCATTTTTTATCATATTTATAGATCTGTGCTGCACACTTAACGGTGTGCGACATCAGTAACTTTGCACAGCATTCCAGCTGGAGGGTTACACTTGCTACAAAAACTGTTTTAATAAATATTTAATTTAGTAAGCTTACAAATTTACTAATTAAGGTTTATTCCTGCTGTTTAAATAAATATTCTTTATCTAGCCTAGTATTTTTTAATATATCTATAGCACAATGTTTAACTTTTATTTTACATTTTATACCTTTAGTTGTGCCACCGTACTTAAATTTATATTTTGTAACTAATGACCGTCGAAATTTTAAGCTGTTTTATTTGTATGCACTTCTATCTTGTCCCGCATGGAATAAATGAATAGTGAAAATAAACGGTAAACTTACCAACGTTGAAAGTGCATTTCATTTAACTGCATTTTTTAATCCAATGATGAGTATTATTTTTATTTTATTTCTATAGCAGAAGAAATATTAATTAGGTTGTCATGACATTTTGTAGAGTAAAATATTTCCTCTCAATTATTAATACTTCGTGTATTTCTTCAGACTATTGTTTACAAATTCGATACTAAGCAAACATTATACTAATTATTGTTTTTTTGTCAACAATGTCTACTCAGTCCCTGCAATAGTCACATAATTAATAGGTAGAAGTGACATGTCAAATATTTAAGTGTTCTGTATTTGTTACTGCCGCCCGTGGCTTTCTCTGTTGACTTGTAGCAGCTGTCTTGTTTCTCGTTTGAGGTTTACCAAAATCTGTTGCCCAAATTATACTCCTATTAAAACGAGTTACCATTTTAAGTTGTGCATATTGGAATCGTTGTGGAAGAGGTAATTTAATTATTGTTTTTCTGGAATAACTGAGTAGAAATTGCTTAGTAATGTTTGCTTCTTAATAAAATTTGTAAGTATTGACCTGATAAAGGTTAATCGTATTTATTTTTTTCGAAGGAAATATTTTACGATACAATTTCAAAACTGATTATTTTCCCATGTATAGCAATTTACAGAAGACTGTAGCTCTGGAGAATTTACTGTTTTTTATGTTTAGGTATGTGTTGCTAAACTTACAGATGTTTTACCTTGCTCGTTTGGAAAACACGAAAAAGTGTTTATATTTTTTTGTAATTAGCCTTGAAATTTTTTTGTTGAACGCTGACTTTCATAGTTTTACTCATTTCGCTGTCTGATGAGAGCCTCTTCGACGCCAAGCTCGGACTTACAATACTAGTAGTATGTTTGCTGGGACGATCTACCTACTTTTTCATTTGACCTACAATCCTCGTCCTTCCAAACCCCATCTTATAACTTTGCTTTCCTATGGCTCGCGGGTACATGATGTATACTCATTCTTTTAGCTGTTGTAGAGGCTCTAGTCCTATTAACTGATGAGAGCCCTATAGTCTCCAAGTCAGATTCAGTCTTAGTGTGCCTCTAGGAGTCTGATAAGGTAGTTTTCTCTTCCACATTTGTCAAGTTTATGCCTACGATTACCTGTACCATGCTATCAGTGTCTTCAACTTTACGATTTAATCACACATAAATATATAATTAATCAAGTAATAGGCGAAGGATTATGTGCTTCTTACGCAACACTGCACCAGAATATTTAACCTGGAAAGAGATTAGACGTGAAATACAGAATGATTGAATAACCTGTTCCTGAACGATCCAAAAATGCACAAATGAAATCGGAACCACATTAATTCATGTTTATATTGTGAAGATCAAAATTTATATAACCGAACCGAGAAATGAAATGGCAAATGAAACTTGTAGAGAAAATCATGCCGTAGAAGCGCGGGATACAGAAAACTCAAATTACGCACAATTCAAAAATATATGTGCTACAAAGAATGTTCTAGAAATTAAACGAATATTTTCTTTTTTAATAAAATTCGTTCCAATCAGCCACGGTGGTTTAAATTTATCAATAATTGTTACTTTATTTTTTTCGGAGTAAATATCTTCCTCTAAACTGTTATCCATTGCATAAAAATAAAGCTTATTACAAATAAATTTAATAAAATCAATCATTTTAGCAGTTAATTGTCTCACTAGATCCCGTACTGTACCTCGACGAAAGTAAATATCTTAACATTAAGAACCGCGATCTATATGCCTCATGTCCGATTTGGAAGCCTTCCCATTATATCAAAAGTTGCTTAATTCTAGTTATGCCAACTCTACGATTTAAAAAAATTTAATGTACAGCCAGTTTAGGACTACGAAAACAAGTAAATCAACTTTCTCTCTACACCCTCACCAGGCATGAACGAAATGGAAACTCCTAACTCAATTTTCAAGAGCTGATCAAGAGACTGAGCTTAACTTATATATATACATTTTTCAAAACAGATAATTTGTTTATACATAACCATTCTTTATGAATCCTGCGGAACTTTAAATGTCTTAAATATTAAAATTAATTGCTATATGAGAAGCTGTTGATCTCCACATTTTGCTTGGTTTACCTTTTGCATTCATAAATAAAACTGCTAACATGAGTATCCAAATAAGAATTATATCTAGTGCATCTGTAATGTTCTTCCGATATTGTCATCCCCAACCTTTCAGCTAAACTCTCTGATACTAACTACATTCAATAAATTTATCACGAGCATCCATGAAAAAAAATTTAGACTACAATTTGTTTAAATTTTTCCCGACAATTGAATATACTCTGAATTTTTTATTCTTTTAGAACTGAAATTAAAATTGTCGTTTAAACTCGAAAATGCTTAATAAAAGATACGTTTCTCCCTTGGATATACGATTCTCAACAAATAAGAATGGATAGTTTTAATTATACAAATTTAAACTTACAAATATTGGTAATAAATTATAATATAGCAGTAGTCAGTAGTCAGCCTCAACACCCGTTCTTCAATACACACCACTCAGAATTTAAAATATTGCTTCTAAAGTTGTTAAAATATTTTTTTATGTTACCATTGGTAGTTCAGACATATAAATAAACGAACATTGGTTGCGCGAGCGGTGATAACAATTGTTATAATCAAGGTTGCGATCATGATATAAGCACATGACCCATTAATTACTTACATATATTAGTATAAACTAAGAATTGTTTGGTGTAGAAAAGGCAATTCATCCAGTAGATCGGTTTCGTCCTTATTTGGAACTCATCATGTATTGGCCAGAATTTTTCGCGGCATATTCTGACGCGTTTTGATCTTCCATGATCATCATCAGAGTACGACAGCAATCTGACTAGCTTAGATCAAACCGCAATGCATATTTAATCGTCCAGCCACACAAATGTCAAAAGTGACTAATGCTTCACTGTCATATAACCATAAGGAGTGAAAAAAGTATATAAGTGAATTTAGACAAATTATTAGTGAGATTTACGAGAGAGAGAAGGAATACCTTGCTACTATGAGTAAATTTATCAGGATAACTTACAGAAACGAGGCAAACTAAACCTCTCCACAACACCATTATGGCCAAGTTAGCATTCGGGCAAGGCGACATCAGCAATACAGCTTCCTTGCGGATTTCACTGTATCACGTCATAAACAAACCAAACCTCGCAGCTAACTTTGCCCTACTAAGAAAAGAAAGTTACGAAGATGATTCTACTGGACATCTGCAACAAGATCGCCACTGATCTCGATTCGATGCCACATCACTAAGGGTTTCTAACCAAGAACTATGATGCGCACGAGGACCCCATCCTAGCGGACGAGTGGCTCCTATACTACCCAGTTTAGATGTAAGTGACTTCAACTGTTTCTGCCATGTCAAAATCTGCCCACCTTGTTTCTTACGTCAATTTGGTGCTGGATGAGAGAACAGAGCTCTACTGGGCAATCGAATTGTGAGCATACGCAAAACGCGACCGAGCCAACAAATTTGATAGAGCCACATTTGTTTACCTAACGAGTAGCACTTGTTGATAGATCCAAAAATACGTTTACGGATGTTAACGTTAGTTATTCGTTGTTGGTAACCAACATGTGCTATACTTGCAAGTATGTATTAGGTGTTGCGAACCTAATAACAAATTAGTTCAGTTGTGACCAGAAGGATAAACCAAAGGCAGCAATGTAAACACGACCTTTAAGGTAAAGTGAAATATTCGCGTTTCTCCTTAAATGTCGAAGATTCGAGAAAGCTACTCTAGCTTTCGCGATCCGTATTCTCACCTCGTCGGACATATTGCCTACGTTATTGATAGAGCTCCCAAGATATGTAAACCTATTGACTATGTCTAGACCTTCATTCTGTAGTCGCAACGTTGGAGTGAGTGGTGGGTGATCATGTAACAGTATCTTACATTTAGATAGTGCGAATTTCATACCGAAAGAGGTAACAACGTCTGTTAATCTATTCAAGGTGGCCTGGGCAGCATCCTGATTGTCGAATAATAGTACGATATCGTCCGCATAGTCAAGATCGACTTGTTTATCGCCCGGGAGAACTTCAACTCCAGTATCCTGAATGTGTGGGAGAGTTTTGTTCATAATAGCATCGATTACTAAGTTAAACAAAAATGGGGAAAGTGGACAACCTTGACGAACACCACTGCTGGTTGTAAAGTTATGCGTTGATTCGTTGTAAACTTTAACGCGACTTGATGTATTTGTGTAGAGAGGTCGTATAATATTAACAAATTTTGTGGGCACATCGCTTTCCGACAAGATATGGAATAAAACATTGCGATCCACCAAATCAAATGCACCCTTGAAGTCTAGAAAGTCGACTATTGTGGGACAGTGATATAAATGTCTCTGTTCGAGAACTTGCCTTAAAGTAAAACTATTACCTATACAATCTCGTCCTGCGCGGAATCCGGCCTGTTCTTCTCTTATATGTGATTCACGTGAAGCGCTAAGACAACGTAGGATAATCTTAGCAAATAACCTTGATACGACCGGAGTCAAACTTAAATTAAGATGGTTATCGTACGAATTACGATTGCCTTTTTTGAAGATGGGAATAATGATCGACTCATTCCAGTTAAGTGGTACGGTTTCCTTATTCCATACAGTATGAAAAGGTTTGATCAACGCTCCTGAAATCATATCGCCACCATCCTGGAAGCAAATCATCGTGGCTTACGGCTTTGCGGCGTTTACGAGATAGGATTGCATCGTGGACTTCTAACTCGGTTGGTTCTTCGGGACTAATATTCCACACTGTTGATGCAGACATGCTTTCGAGAATCGGAACTGACGCGGGTGGCCAAGAAAATTGATCTCTAAAATGTTAAGCCCACCTGTCAAGACGACTTATTTTATCGGTTATTAGATCATTGTTACTATCATTTATAGTTTCACTAACCTTTAATTTTCACGCACCTGTTGCGCGGATAAGTTGGAACAAACAGCGACCATTACCTGACGCGAAAGCTACTTCCATTTCTTCAGCCTTTCTGGTCCAAAATTTTTCGAAATCGGCTTTTAGACTGCGCTTTAGTTGGCGCCTTATATTGCGACGGGTATTATTATGAGTCCAGCCAGGTGGAATTTGATTCCTTATTTCGAGTATCTCCATAGATTTTACAGAGAGCCAATGATTATTTCTACGGGGGCCTACAATGCCACATGCAGTAGTACCTGCATTGTGCATAGTGGAACTTATTATGAACTAAAGTATATTCGGATTTTCGCCATCCATATCAGTTAGATTAACCCTTAGAATATTTTCATAATTTTAATGATAAACTTTTGTGCGCATTGCTGTCCTTCTTGTTGTGGATTTGACCGCATTTATCTTGTGCGGGACAATAGATAGCTATCTTATGTCGGTAAAATCTTGAATTTTGATCGTTTTCAACGTCATTTTCAGTCAATCAGCTGATAAAAGGCTCAAAAAAGAAGGGATAAGTGAGAACCCATCAATCGAAGCCAATAAGCAGAGCAACTGAAAACGATCAAAATTCAAGGTTTTCCTAATTTTGTTGGAAGGACAGTTGTTCAAGTTTGCCTACTTATTCTTAATTATTTTTCCGGAAAACTTTAGTTCAAATCTACAACGTATAAGTGCAGGGTCCGAGTCAACGTAAGTGTTCCAATAAGAACGACAATCCTGGATGCAACCACGCCATCTATAAATATTTGCTACATGATCTGTTTGAGTCCACCGTTTTCCGGGTGCTGGAGGACGCCATGTAGCACAACGTCTAACACTACGGTAGGAGCATATGCAGATACAACGAAGAGGCAACGATTATAACGGTTTTTTGCTTTGATTTTAGTAGATGTATTTAAACGTGCCGCACACAATCGACTATTTAAAGAAATCCATTCAATTAAGCAAGCTTCAGCTCGCGCGCTAAGGGCAATACCAACGCCCCATTTACCGGCTTGAGAAAACTCTGTGGAACGAGATGTTCGAAGCGAATAACGCGTAGATAGGGATGGTGCAACCAGTTCTGTAATACACGTAGGATCCTGTATTCTGGTTTCAGATACGCAACGTATGTCGAATTGTAATTTATCCAACGTACCAGCAAGAGATTCTTGCTGTCCAAGTTGTTTTAATGTTCGCACTTTAAATGCGCCTACGTTAAAACCTAACCCAGGTTTAATGAATGATCGTCTTCTAGAACCATTTTCGATATTTGGCAACTTGGTATTGGGATCATTGTTATGATCTAAACAAACCATATTTATAGTATCTAAAAGAGTTATTGTTAGATTGAAAACAGGAAGGAGAAAAAAGGAGGCAGAATCGGAGATAGAATTGCCTGTAGTCGCCCGTTTTCGCTTATCCACCCTGTGCGGCTCAGCAGAAAGCGACCCTTTTTATACTGTGCGACGGCCGATGCAGTATGTAATTATTGTAAGTTGTACTCGTCATGGTTATATGTGGACTGTAAAAGAACACTAGGTCGCCCATTCCTAGTAATGGTTTGTATTCGGAGTTTTCCTCCTCCTAGATTATCTGCCAATCAAGGATGATGAGCACTATCTGCCCAGATGCCAGTGGCCAAAGTTTCCTTCAGCAGCCGAAACTTGCCTTTCACGTCTGGAACGATTGATCTCATTCCGTCACTATACATTTAACAAAAAAGTTACAGTGCAGTTAGACCAAATTTGAGGCTTCGCATGAAACGGAATGATGTTTGTGTGCCTTTATGGCTCGGCAAGGTTCGTGCTACTAATCCCGGGTTGACTAGCTTCAGCCTACCGGTCGTCAAGCCGGGCTTTCTATGGCTACGGCATATTTATGGTAAGCAAAGATGAATATGCGGCTCTCACCTCTACTAGTCTTGCGTACATTTTACTTGATTGGAAAGGTCAGCTGCACATGTCTACTGCGATGTCCCGACCATTAACTGTTTGTAGTTTTCGCTATATATATATATATATATATATATATATATGTATATATATATATATATATATATATATATATATAACAAAATTAAGCAATCAATGATTACGCGGGCTGTGGAAAAAATACTTTAAATCTATTAAACGAATATTGGTTGCGCGGGCGGTGATAACAATTATTATAATCAAGGTTTCGATCTTGATATAAGCACCTGACCCATTAATTACTTAAATGTGCCAGTATAAACTAAGAATTGTGTAATGTAGAAAAGGCAATTCATCCGGTAGACCGGTTTCGTCCTTATTGGGAACTCATAATGTACTGGCCAGAATTTGTCGCGGACAGGCCTCGAACCTGGGCACGTCTGCTTCGGAATCTGGTGCTCTTACCACTAAGCCACCCTGTCACACACTACACTACACACAATTGTCAGTTGTATACTAAATAATGTAACTTGATTAAACTATTTTTCCTTTAGGTGGAGCTCATATCGCATCCATTTTGACCCAAAGTTACAACTAACCATCCCAAACTCTCATGACTGAACAGACACCACACTACATGGGGAAGCCGTATTGAAATGAACATTTATATAATTAAACAAACATTGGTTGCGCGGGTGATGACAACAATCATTTAAATCAAGGTTGTGATATTGATATAAGCACTTACCCCATTAATTACTTACATATGTCAGTATAAACTAAGAATTGTATAGTGTATAAAAGGCAATTCATCCAGTAGACCGGTTTCGTTTTAATAATTGTTATTGCCGCCCGCGCAACAAATTTTTTAAAATTATATTAATGTTTATTTTAATTCCACTTCCCCATATAGTTTGGTGTCTGTTCGTAATCTTAATCGAGAAATGAACCATATGCGAAAGTAATTACCAAATAATACAATTGAGTTGAGGTCTGGCGGAAAGAAAATAGTCCTTTCTAGCCGTGTAGTACACGCCTCATGCAGAGCCATGCAAAAGCCAAAAATGACTTATGTTTCACTGCCATATAACCATAAGTCGTTCAGGGTTATATGAGGATTTTAGTTTGTGATTGACAATGGCTTAGGTGATTTCATCTTTATACATTTGACTGTTCATCTGCGCGGAGGAAGCGATTAAAGAACTTTAAACTTATCATGCATGTACGCAATCATACACACGCTTACACACACATATATATATGTTCATGTGTGTGGACGTAATAAATATTGATGGCCTAATACAAACCTTAGTCAATTAGCATTGAGAAAACCGACCATAAATGATCCTTGATGGCAATGGATCATGTTAATCACTTAAAACGTATTAAGGTTAGGGAATGACAGAGGAGTCTGATATTATTATTTCGCCATTTCTGGAGAAACGCGAGTATTTCTCTCTGCCTTAAAGATAGTGTTTACGATGCATCTGTACGCGCAGTTTTGCTATACGCAAGCGAACAGGAATTCGATCATCGTTGTTTGAGAAGTATAGCACATGTTGGTTACCAACAACGAATAACTAACGTTGACATCCGTAGACGTATTTTTGGATCTATCAACAAGTGCTACTCGTTAGGAAAACAAATGTGGCTCTATTAACTTTGTTGGCTCGGTCACGTTTTGCGTATGCCCATAATTCGATTGCCCAATAGAGCTCTATTGAATCCATCAATATTAGTTATGTCGTTCATGCGGGCTCCATCAGAATTTATTATTAATGTATCATCCAGTCGTGACTTAATTATATCTCATTCTGTAGTCGAATTGCCCATTCGTGCAGTCAGTCCTTTAATCAATTTTTCCGGCCTATCAGAAGCCATTTGAAAGTTTCCATACATGCTTTATTTATAATCAAGTATATATAGGATTTTCTCGGATAAATAGCATAGATTTAGTAACAAAAATTTAAAAATATCAAATATTTTATGCTTACTTCAGCTCGAAGTCTGCTTCCATCATTGTGCTGACTGCGACCATGACATAGTCACCGACCCTTTGGCGAGTGCGTGTTGGTCGCCTTGCATAGCCTTGTCGCTGTGTGGCTCCTACATATTCAGTTAACTGGTTTATACTCTCCTGAATGTCCGCTATGGTGCAGAGATCATGGGATCCTGGGATTACAGGTTCACCTGGCAGTCTAATATGTCCTCAATAGACCAGTCGTTGGAGCGAATCCTGTAGCTGTTTATATTGTAAAGCGCATTTCCCGCTCGACCAAATGTAATTTGTCTCTCCACGTTCCCGGGCTCTCGTGGCACCAACATCGCAATACCTCTTTCATTATCCGGTGTGCTCGCTCAGCCGTCGCGTTGGTCTGCAGGTGATAAGTGGTTGTATGGGTATGTTTTATGTCAAGGTCTTTGCATCACTGATTAAATTCTCTCGACTCGAACTGTTCACCTTGGTCGGTAGAAATAACTTGTGGTGCACAAAATTGACTGAGCCGTCGTTCTTCTAAGCACGTTATAATCTTCTCGGTTGTGATTTTCTTCAGTGGTACAAACTCGACCCATTGGGTAAACTTATCAAACATGGAAACGCATAGAACACTCTGCCCCAAGCTATCGGTAATGGATCTACGAGGCCAATATGCAGAAACACGTTCCGTACAGTTGCATTGAAAGCAATCGGAGTGACCTTTTCTCTTTTTTGGGGTTTACAACGTTGACAGGTAGTGCAGTGTTGACAATAGATAAGAATTTCTTTGGACATGCCAGGCCAATACAATCGTGACTGTAATGTCTCAATGAGTCGCTTGGCGCCCGGATATCCCAACGTTTCATGCCAAAAAGGCAATCAATTTTGTTCTTATAGACTCCGGCACGATCCATTGCACTGTATCCTTCTTTCCAAACCAATAGGCCATTTTGCAGGCTCAACGTTTTATATGTTGCGGACACCACTGTGCCGTTTTTAACTGATTGACTATTTCCTGGCATGTGGCATCCTTTCCCTGTTCTTCAGAGACTTTGATAAGTGGCGAAACCCGTACAGCGGAAATTCTGCTGAGCGCATCGGCTGCAGCATTCTCGATACTGGCTCTATGATGAATTGATACCTCGTATTCTTCCAGTTTTTTAATGACTCGGTGTACTCGTTTCTTCTCAATACTCAGCGATTTCCAATGTACTAGTGCTTTGTGGTCGGTGAAGACGTCTATGTGTCCACCGATGACAAGATACGTAAACTTCCGTAACGCCCATTATACGGCGAAGAATTCCTTTTCTGTGACAATATAGTTTTGTTTCGCCTTGGTGAGCGTGCGACCTATATATTGTGCAGGAAGTCCGTCAGCTTGTAACACTGCTCCTATCCCAATATCTGGTGCGTCTGTAACAATTGACATATTACCTACCGGGAAATTCCAAATAGTTGCGTCTATTATTTTCTACTTGTATAGGATAAACGCTTCTTGAGCCTCCTCAGTCCAACGAAACGTTATCTTGCCACTTGTTAACTTAGACAAGGATTGTTGCGTAACAGCCAGTCCTGCGAGATATGGTCTATAGAAATTCACCATTTTGATAAACTGTCGCAATTGTTTTCTAATAGTAGGCACCGGATAATCCTTGATAGTCTGTACATTCGAATCTAATGGCATACATCCCTCCGCACTTCGCGCCCTATCTCGACTTTTTCTGAATTAAAATGTTATTGCCATTCTACAACTTTGGCCAACATCTTCTGTAGCCAAACACATAATTCAAGTTCAGTTGTGGCCCATAAAATAACCCCGTCCACGTAAGCTGTTGTTCAAGGTAAGTCAGACACGAAAGAGTCCATTCTTTGGAACTATTTCGGTGCGTTTTTCAGACCAAATGGTAACCGAGTGATTTGGAAATGACCTTCGGGTACTTGCACCGCTAACTTCCATAGGTGTTTGGGCCGTACATCTATTTACCAAAATCCCTGCCGCCACTTACACGCACTGACGCGTGCAACGTACAATCTATGTGAGACTAATAGAGGTGAGAAACGCATATCGAATTTTACTTTCCCTATATATATATATAATATATATATATATATATATATATATATATATATATATGAAATGTGGTTTGATCCTCGATAGTCAGTTACCGTCGTGCTCTGATAATGATCATGGAAGGTCGAAACGCGTCAGTACGTGCAACTGGCGGTAGTTTTGCTATGTTGTCCGACGACTGGTTAAATACAATGGTATTGGTGTTTATTTCAAGCTCGCAAACATGATTTAATCATACTACGATTGTTGGGGCCATTGAACTATTATTCTATGTTTTAAAATGCAATGGCAATTCGTCGGATAATCAGTGTGGTATTAACTACAAATTAGAAAGAGGTGGCTTTTAGCCATAGTCAGTCAGGGATTGGTTTCATGAACTTCGTCGGTTCTAAAGGGACAGTCATCATCCTGTTTCGTGCGAAGCCTCGTGTTTGGTCTAACTGCGCAGTAACTTTTATTGTTAAATTTGTTTGACGGAATGAGACCAAGCGTGCCAGACGCGTTGGGAAAGTTTCGGTTGCTGGAGGAAACTTTGGCTACTGGCATCTGGGCAGATACTGTTCATCAGCCTTGGTTGGCAGACTATCTAGGAGAAGGAAAATTCCGAATACAAACCATCCTCACTAGGAATGGGCGATCTAGTGTTCTTTTACAGGCCACATATAACCATGAACGACTTATGGTCATATGGCAGTGAAACATTAGTCACTTTTGGCTTTTGTATGGCTCTGCTTGATGATTGTGATGATGATGATGATGATGATGATGATGGTGATGAGGATGATGATGATGATGATGATGATGATGATGATTATACATCGTAATATATGCTTGACAACAGGCATATCTGGATTATTTTCTTCGATTATCTTTCGCTGTCTCTCTGCTTCGCGTGAATCACGTAGTAGAAGAATAAAAGATGGATTGGTTTACAATTTAAACTGCCATATCATTTAAATGCTAAAGGCTGATCTCTTAAGCATGAACTGACCTAGAACATGATGGATACGTTAATTCACGGTTTGGAAAAACGCGAATTTGTCCTGATAAAAGAAAGCTGATATTAGATGTCTGTTAATTTCCTTTTTGCACAAGGATAGCGCACATAATAGAGAGATAAAAAAGGTCAGGATCAGACATGACCGAAAGTTAGTGAATTTTGTCCTCTATAGACAGATTGCAGTTAAGACTAGTCCTATTGTAACTAATCGAGTATTAAATCTTTCTAAATTCCAACTTAATGAGAACCAGCTGGAAATGCTTAATCGTGGTTTGAGTATAGCTATCCAAATTAAGAAATAGCCAAAAAATGAGATAATTTATGAGGCTGTTAGAACAGCGCAATTCCTTTCAGAAAAATATCAGGTGTCGATATAAACACCTGGCCCATTAATTATTTACATATGTTGGTATAAACTAAGAATTGTATAGTGTAGAAAAGTGTTATCACCACCCGCGCAACCAATGTTCGTTTAAATATCAGGTGATGTTTGAATTAGACATTGCAGCAGCCGTGTTAACTTACGAAGAGGAAAAATATTAACCGAATTATGAAATAAAAAGTCCCATGAAGGTTCAATAGCAAACAGTGTCATATGTTTGAAAACATACATAGGAGGAGCGATGGTTCTGATGAGTCAATCTGGTTATAATGATAAAATGTATGACCAACTAGGCAATGCAGGGGTATACGCTAAAATTCATAAGGACCCTAAGGATAATTTGCAAGAGGTTAAATTATTGGTCAATAACATGATTACTAAGGGTGAATTAAATCAAGCGCATGGTGACGCTCTCATCATCATCGTGCAGAGCCGTGGAAAAGCCAAATGTGATTAATGTTTTCTGCCGTATAACCATATTTAGTGAAATAAATATATAAATAACGACAAAAATAATAATTTAGACACAAATTATTAGTGAGATTTACGAGATAGAAGGAGAGAAAGAGAACCTCGTTACTATGAGTATATTTATCAAGATAACTTACAGAAGTGAGGCAAGCCGAACCTCTACAAAACACCATTTTGGCCAAGTCAGCTTTAGAGCAAGGCAACATCAGCAATAAAACTTTATTGTGGCTTTCACTGTATGATGTAATAAAAAAACCAAACCTCGCAGCTAACTTTGCCCTACTAAGTAAAGAAAGCTACGATGATGATTATACTAGACATCTACAACAAGATGGCTACAAAGCTCGATTCGATGCCATATCTCGAAAGGTTTCTAACCAAGAACTATGTTGCGCATGTGAACCCCCATCCTGGCAGACGAGTGGATCCTATACTACCCAATTTTGATGTAAGTGACTTCAACTGCTTCTGCCGTGTCAAAATTGCCCACTTTGTTTCTTACACCAATATGGTGCTGGATGAGAGAACTGAGCTCTACTGGACAATCTAATTGAGATCATACGCAAAACGTAACCGAGCCATCGAAGTTGATGGAACCTTATTTATTTCTATATCGAGGAACACTTGTTGGCAGATCCAAAAATATACCTACAGATATCAGCATTGGTTATTCGTTGTTGGTAACTAACGTGTGTTATGCTTCTCAACTATAAGGGGCCCAATTTCACTAGCGTTTAGTAAAACTGCGTTTACAGATGCATTTTATACACGACTTTTAAGGTAGATTGAACTACTCGCGTTTCTCAATAAGCGGTGAAGGTTCGAGAAAGCTACTCAAGCTTTCGCGATTCTCATACTCACTCCGTCAGACAAATTGTTTGAGTTATTGATAGAGCTCCCAATGTATGTAAACCTGTCAACTATGTCTAGATCTTCATCCTGTAGTCGCAGAGTTGAAGTGAGTGGTGGGGATCCTGTAAAAGTTTCTTCCATTTAGAGGGCGCGACTTTCATGCCGAGAGACGGAACGTCTGCTAATCTATTAAAGGTAGCCTAAGCAGCATCTAGATTGTCGAATAATAGCATGATATCGTCTGCATAGTCAAGATCGACTAGTTTACCGCTCGCGAGAACTTCAACATCTACATCCTGAAGGCGTGGAAGAGTGTTGTTCGAAATACCGTCGATTATAAAATTAAACAAAGAAGTGGAAAGCGGAAAGCCTTGACGAACATCACTGCTGGTTGTAAAGTTGTGCGTTGATTTTTTTAGATTTTAACGCGACCACAAGTATTGGTTTAATATAATATTTTAAAAAGCTGTGGACACACCACTTTTCAACAAAAATGGAATAAAATCAAATACAAAGAGAGAGTTGCGTCCAGAATGTATGGTTTAGTAAAGATACATAAACCAGGCAACACTGATAATTTCTTTCTATGTCCAACACTCTCCAACATATAAAATGTGTACGTTTCTGTGCCATAGAATAAGGAAGTATTCTTATTTCTTAGACCATACATTAATTTATTTGTTGCATTTAGTTAAGATTATCGATAAACGTGATTGGAATGAAAGCGGTAGATTTGCGAGTTTAGATGTGTCAATATACACCAATATCATCATCATCATCACGCCGAGCCATACAAAAGCTAAAAATTGACTAATGTTTCACTGCCATATAACCATAAGTCGTTCCTGGTTTTATGTGGACTGTAAAATACCAATATACTAGTACCCAAAGCGTTGGACTATTTTCAGTGTTTCCTGTTTGATCATTCGATGGTATCAGAAGTTAGTAAAATGACGATAAGACATACGCATGTCTTCTACTTATTTTGTATTTATAAGTGATTTTTTAAAGCAAATTACAGGTGTTCCAATGGGACAACCACACAGTTACAATAGCCAATATCTTGATGCATTTTACGCGCAGTAGAGCGTTATTGACTCAGCCAGCGCCATGTTGGCGTAAAAAATAATTTGAATCGATTTTTATGGAGTAGATACAGCTAACGTCATTCATGATCAAACTTGATAGTATGTGACCAGAATAGGGTTCACGTGCACTTAGTTATTGATTTGATACCCCACACAATATGGTATCCAAATGAGCTAAGTGGCGAACTTGGTGCCGATTTTTAATGAATAATATTTTTAGCTTTCTAATGTTTAAAGCCTTTATTCCCAAGTACGAATTAAAATAAATATTATGTATTGTACATAAAAAAATTTTTCCCTATTTTATCAAATGATTTGCTGGAGAAATATAACACATAATTTAATTTGGGCTAAATAGAAAAATCGGCCCACAAATGTTCAAGTAAAAGGAACATTGCTTAACATCGAGCCAACACAATTGATGTCGCTTTATCTGTTTATTTCACGATGAACACTTTTTGGTCGATCCAAAAATACGTCAGCGTTCAGCGTTCGTTGTTGGTAACTTGTATGTACTGTATATCTCAATCAGCGATGGTGGGATACTGGTAAATGTCTAAAATCAGCATCTCTAAGAGGCCAAATCTCGCTAGCGTATAATAAGAATGCACGTACAAATGCATTGTGCGCATGACCTTAAGGCAGAGTGAAATACTTGCGTTAATCCGTAAATTGTGAAGGTGAGAGAATGTTACTCTAATTTAGCGATTCTCATTCTCACCTCGCTATTCCCATTGCCTGAATTATTGATAGAACTGCCAAGAGATATATACCTGTCAACTACGTCCAGAACTTCGCTTTCTTCTGCAGAATTGGTGTGAGAGGTGGGTGACCCTGTATAAGTATCTCACATTTAAGAGGTGCGAATTTCATTCCAAAAGACAGAATATAGAGTGCATTAGCTGATACTATATTATCGAATAATAGTACAATATCGTCTGCATAGTCAAGACCGACTAATCTACCTCCCCGGGAGAACTTCCACATTTGCATCCTAAGCGTATTGAAGACTTGTTTATGGCAGTATCTTACAAAATTACCAAAAAATCTGGAAAGTCGACAGCCTTGACGAACACCATTAACGGTAGTGACGTGGTATGCTAATTCGTTACAGACTAACGAGACCGGAAGTGTTTGTAGATAGTGCGTATAGCAATTACAAATTTAGTGAACATACAGAATTAGGCAGTTTAACTCTACGAGTATTATTCTAAGCCGAGCTAGCATAAATTTTGTGCCTTGTTTTGAGTATCTCTATTTTCGGAGACCCAATGAATATTTATACAGGTACTTACTATCCCACGTACGGTTGTGCCTGAATTATGCATAGTGAATGCTATCCTCGGACACATTAAAGTAGAATTTTCACTCTACCGATCAGTTAACATTGATTTTAGACTATCTGCATATTTTTGTTGGAAAGAAATTCGTTTGTGGTTGCTTTAATCTATTTGAGGTGTATTCTTATCTATTTTCCGGAAATTTTGAGCGCAAATATACGATAGATAAATGCATGTTTCGAGTCGACATACGTGTTCCAAATCGAACGGCAATCCTGGACGCAACCACGCCGTCTGTAAATGCTACATAATCTGTTTCAGTCCACAGTTGTCTGGGGGCTGAAGGACATCATGTGGCGCAACGTCTTTCACTGTCTGAAATTTGTGCTGCTTAAGCATAATCTATATTCCGCACCGCTATTCATCAGTCGTTGATCTCTGTCGTTGCGCTTTGAACTCAAAGTGTATCTGCCACCGAGATGAAATTCCGTGTTGTTTTAGCGTCCAACTTGAGTATTCTTGTCATCCATAACCAAGACTATATCTCAAATTATTGCTGTATTTAATAAAGAGTATAGTTTGGAATAAAATAAAAAGTTCCACTATGCACAATGCAAGTACTACTTTGTAAAGCATTGCAGGCTCTCGTAGAAATAATCATTGGTACTCTGTATAATCTATGGAGATACTGTGACTCTAGCTACTAAGCTACCCTGCCGCATGCTACACCCGATTTTAAGTTATGTACTAACTCATGTACTTTTAGTTAGCCTTTTCTTCGGGTGAAGCCTATATAGCATCTCTTTGAACGCGATTACCTACTAATCATAAAACAAAAAGGAATTACGCACAGCGAACACTTGTATGAAACATCTACAATCCTTAGTTAAATATTACTACTACTACTATTACACAACGTTACACCAGCACAATACACTGATGCTTCTTTGCCGCTAGACCATGAAATTCAAAGTTATGTTTGGGCTGTAAATGATCACTAGGTCGTCCATTCCTAGTGCGTCTCTAAACTAACGCATTTTCGCATGCAGAGCGATACAGAAGCCAAAACTAAATAATGTTTCACCGCCATATAACCATAAGTATTTCATGATTATATAATATTTGCCTAGAATTCTGGCTGTCGAAATTCTAAGTAGCTTTAGCTACAAGTATATTGAGCAATCATTGATTGCTAATTTGTTGATGTAAAGTTAAGTACAATATATGAGAGACTGCGATGGGTGAGAGCTGAAAATGCTTTGCAATACCTTAAATGCATGAAACGTGGGTAGATCTTCGTTAGCCAGACTTTTGCCGTGTTCTGCGAATTATCATCGGATGTCGAAGCGCGTCAGTACGCGTGATAGTTTGTCTATGGTTTGAGAATGGTTCGATTAAATAAATTTCGTATTTATCTCGTACCTGTAAACTATAATTAAAGAAGCGTTATCACCCCAAGCGCAATCAATGCTTGTTCAAGGATTTCGATTTATTTACTATTGCGTAATCGAATATTTTGTCTATTATGTTACCAGTTTTTTCACATTGTTCATACACTAATTTTTTATCTGATAACAAAGTATGATTTGAAGCTTTCAGCATTACTCGCCTATCATGATATGCAATATTATGCGAAGCTAATAATAAATTTGACGCCGTTTGTGCAACTTATTTACTTTAGTTTGTTTGCAATCGCCTAAATGATATTATGTTCGCGCAATAGATGATGGTGTTTGTCTTGATACTTGAATATTACTGTTAGTTTTTGTGATACATTTCCATTCGAGTACACTCTCATGCTGGTGGAAGTTTTACATCTTTCAGTCAGAAGCTTGTTTAACATCAAATGCTTCGTAAATGTAGAAGAGGCTTCCCGATTCTGCTTTGTGTAGAATTGAGGCATTTGTTAAACTGACATTGTGTCCCACATTTAATATATGCTCTGGAATAGCTTTATTTCCTGAGGATTTCAGACCTTTTAAGAGCATTTTCTATGGTCAATGTTGGTGGATGCTGGTTGTCAATTACTTCTCGCACATATATTATGTAATGCTACCGCTCATGTATGTAACAATGTAAACTAATTGATTTACAGAAAATTGGCTAATGTTTTACTGTGTGTCAGGGGTGACGTTCACTATTGCACGAGGGAAATATACTTCGGTGATTTATTTTGTGAAAATTCCAAAAACTCGAGAAGAAAGTGACATTTTGGTACTGACAAAATATGTGCATCAGGCCATACATTCATTAAAAAATTTGTGGGCTAAATATTGTAAAAAACATAATGAACACTCAGCAAACGGCGTCAGATAGGTTGGCTGGGTTGCAAGAGGTCGAGGAAGTGTTGGTCCACCTGAGGAGAATTTAGCTCAACTATACGATGTGGCTTACAAACGTCAAAATGAGACCTTTAAATACCAAGTATGTATTAGGTTTTGCGAACCTAGTAACAAATTAGTTCAGTTGTGACCAGAAGGATAAACCAAAGGCAGCATGAACGGAAAGTATAATCTCATGCACATTCGTTTCGTGCTTACTGGCGACTCATCAGTAGGAGCCGGTATTACGCCCTTTAACCACTATATATTTGGTAGAAGAATGTGGAATAATAGGACGGTACAATCTCCTAGACGAATGTGTAAACCTGTAATAGTGAAGCTAACATAATCTGAAGTCAACGACAATACGACTTCAATGCTAACTCACACTATATAATATATATACCGAGTCTGTAAAGGATACTAACACTATGGCTATTGTGTTAGTAACTGATACCTTTTTTGAAATCGATGAGTACCGGATACTAACACTATGGTTTCCGAGTCGGTACATGATACCAACCTGATGGATATAAATTTATGCTAAAGTTCACTCAAATTGAGAATTACAACAATTTCCGAACACCTGTTACTCCAGTTAAACCATACACTCTGGTCTTCATCGATATCAGTTATCACATTTCGCGGTAAGCATGACATCATTCAATTCAATATATTACAGTTAAATACTGTTTGTTGCGAAGAACTAATATATATGCAAGTATGTATTAGGTTTTGCGAACCTAGTAACAAATTAGTTCAGTTGTGACCAGAAGGATAAACCAAAGGCAGCATGAACGGAAAGTATAATCTCATGCACATTCGTTTCGTGCTTACTGGCGACTCATCAGTAGGAGCCGGTATTACGCCCTTTAACCACTATATATTTGGTAGAAGAATGTGGAATAATAGGACGGTACAATCTCCTAGACGAATGTGTAAACCTGTAATAGTGAAGCTAACATAATCTGAAGTCAACGACAATACGACTTCAATGCTAACTCACACTATATAATATATATACCGAGTCTGTAAAGGATACTAACACTATGGCTATTGTGTTAGTAACTGATACCTTTTTTGAAATCGATGAGTACCGGATACTAACACTATGGTTTCCGAGTCGGTACATGATACCAACCTGATGGATATAAATTTATGCTAAAGTTCACTCAAATTGAGAATTACAACAATTTCCGAACACCTGTTACTCCAGTTAAACCATACACTCTGGTCTTCATCGATATCAGTTATCACATTTCGCGGTAAGCATGACATCATTCAATTCAATATATTACAGTTAAATACTGTTTGTTGCGAAGAACTAATATATATGCAAGTATGTATTAGGTTTTGCGAACCTAGTAACAAATTAGTTCAGTTGTGACCAGAAGGATAAACCAAAGGCAGCATGAACGGAAAGTATAATCTCATGCACATTCGTTTCGTGCTTACTGGCGACTCATCAGTAGGAGCCGGTATTACGCCCTTTAACCACTATATATTTGGTAGAAGAATGTGGAATAATAGGACGGTACAATCTCCTAGACGAATGTGTAAACCTGTAATAGTGAAGCTAACATAATCTGAAGTCAACGACAATACGACTTCAATGCTAACTCACACTATATAATATATATACCGAGTCTGTAAAGGATACTAACACTATGGCTATTGTGTTAGTAACTGATACCTTTTTTTAAAATCGATGAGTACCGGATACTAGCACTGGTTTCCGAGTCGCAACAAACAGTATTTAACCTTTAAATACTGTTTGTTGCGAAGAACTAGTATATATGCAAGTATGTATTAGGTGTTGTGAACCTAATAACAAATTAGTTCAGTTGTAACCAGAAGGATAAGCCAAAGACAGCATGAACGAAAAGTATAATCTCACGAAGATTGTACCGTCCTATTATCCCACATTCCTCATCCAAATATATAGTGGTTAAAGGGCGTAGTACCGGCTCCTACTGATGAGTCGCCAGTAAGCACGAAACGAATGTGCATGAGATTATACTTTCCGTTCATGCTGCCTTTGGTTTATCCTTCTGGTCACAACTGAACTAATTTGTTACTAGGTTCGCAACACCTAATACATACTTGAAAATGAGACCTTTTTCGATCTCTATTTCAAAGGAAATAAACACACAATTATAATCTAAACTACAGTCTAGCGTCGACCAGACAGCCTAAACAATTTCGCAACAAGTAAGTTGAATCACTAGAGCAAATTTTCCTGATGCAAATTTAAGTATCACCTTCAATACACGAAGAATAATGATGAGGCTGTATGCCAAGACTCAACTGCCAATTCTCCACAAGTAAGTTATAGTTCCTCTATTTGCGTTTATGTAATTGATGAAAGGTATTCACAAAGATTTAATACAGAAATTGATTAGAAATGGCCTACAACATCAGGAAAATCAGCCATTTCTGAGCATAATATAATTAGAACGGGACACGCAGCCAATTTAATGAATTTCTCAGTTCTAAACAAGGCAAAATAGGAAAATCAACATAAGCAAAAGAGGTTATTATATGCAATTTTGTACTAGGAGTTGTGCACATAGTAAAAAATTAGTTCAAATATGACCAGAAGGATAAATCAAAGACAGCATGAAAGGAAAGTATAATCTCGTGAATATCCCATTCGTTTCGCCCTTATCGTCCTGTTTTTCCACATTCCTCACCAAAATATATTGTGGGTAAATGACGTAATACTGGCTCCTACTCATGAGTCACCAGTAAACACAAAACGAATGTGCACGAGATTATACTTTCCGTTTATGCAGTCTGGTTTTTCCTTCTAGTCATATAAGAACTAATTTGTTACTTGGTGCGCAACGAATAATACAAAATTGTGTATATGCTAGTTCGGGCACAAGCTAATCAGCGAGGGGAATGGTAGCATGAACCTTGCCGGGTCTAAAAGGGACAGCCATCATCCCGTTTCATGTGAAGCCTCGAGTTTGGTCTAACTGCGCAGTAACTTTTATTGTTAAATGTGTTTGACGGAATGAGAGCAAGCGTGTCAGACGCGAAGGGCAAGTTTCGGCTGCTGAAGGAAACTTTGGCCACTGGCATCTGGGCAGATACTGCTCATCAGCCTTGGTTGGCATACTATCTAAGAGAAGGAAAACTCCGAATACAAACCATCCTCACTAGGAATGGGCGACCTAGTGTTCTTTTACAGTCCACGTATAGCCATGAACAATACGAATTACAATGTTCGCTTCTTATGGTTATATGGCAGTGAAACATTAGTCACTTTTGGCTTTTGTATGGCTCTGCATGATGATGATGATGATGATGATGATGATGATGATGATGATGATGATGATGATATACTAGTTCCCCGCCACAAACAGTATCTAAAGGTTAGTACACGATTCTAATATAACCTGGTGAATGGACATGCTTGTGCGTGCGTGTTTATGCGTGTCTCAGCGTATACGTTTTCCTCTTCCTGTCCGTTGTTGTTGTTGTTGTTGTTGTTGTTGTTGTTGTTGTATAACGTGTGCTTAATCCAACTTTATCTTCCTCGTATTCCAAAATTGACTGATCAAGTACCAAATATTACAGTCGAGTCGTGTTTTAGTGAAAATTAATGACTTTTATAAACCGTAGCTTATACGCCTGTTTTATAACAAATGATTTATTTCTCAATTCAAATTAAAAATCGCGATGCGTGTTACTGAAGTAAGCGACAGAACGAATTTATATTTTGCTTTCAATATGATACCACTGTTTAAACTATATTTGTGAGGTTCTTATTTTTGTTCAATTCATGGATAGATCCTGTAGTATTTGAATAAAATTTGCCGAAGAATGTTTTTCTGTATTTGTAACACTTGGCAGCTCTTCGGTATGATAATTTGCAAAATTATAATCATTATTATTAATATAAGTTAAATATTGTCTAAACTTGTAATGTTTCTGTTTAAATTACGGTTGTGAACATATTTTATACAAATACTATATTTTTATGTCGTACAGTTTGCAACAACTACCTTTATGTACACGGGCTTTTGAGTTTTGCTTTCCTATGACAGAAATATATATCATAATTAAAAATACACAAAATATATTATTTATAGAAAAAATCACTAGGTATTTCATTCACCAATGTTTGTACTACTAATTTTAAATAATTTACGCTAAGAATTGTTCTCTCTCCAACGGGATCTTATTTCTAATGTACTCTTTGGTTCTATAAATTATTACTTGAGGTATATCTGTTAATATTCAGAGTTTTCTGTTTTCTCGAATGTGATAACATTCGCAACAATAGAGATATTGGCCGTTTTATATAGTGTTCTATAACCAACACACAAATGAAAATAATATCATGTTTTGTGCACCGGTGAGACATCAGAATTGTATTCTTGTTTAACATTGGTTATGATGATGTTGATGATTATGTTGTAGATGGTGACGATGATGATTATTATTATCACAGGGATCAAACAGCAATTTATTCTAAAAAAAATTAACAAATTCAACGTTAACTCTTACCAATAGCAGTATCACATTTTTTGTTTTATGCTGTGTAGTTTGTTGTTGGTTTTGTGAAATATCGTTTCATTTTGTAAACAATTTCTATCGATATCGATAATTGTCATATGACGCTCTTAATTGTATTGCTGATTATCTACTGGTCTCATCAACTACACTAACTTTTATCTTTAGACTAGCTGTCTAGCCCACCATTGCCTGATGTAAAGTTTACAGAATTCTAGCTTTAATCGGTAATGCGTATTTCTTGCACTGTGAATTTTTGTCTTAACGACTTGTACTTCTGTCCGCATTTAATCACGGTGTTTATGTTTTTGGTGATAGATAATGTACTTAATGCGTTTCAGCGGCTATTATTTATTGACATAGTACGGCTCGTAGCCATAGAAGTGTGGCTTAACGATATGTGGCTTCTACCGTGTCATACCGGTAACGGTAGCACAAACCTCACTTTTCTTATTGAGACTCATTTGTCTTTTCTAATGCGACACCTCGACTTTGTTTTGACTTTATGGTTAACGCGTATTATTAAAAAGATAGTGACAGAATGAGAGTAACGTGGCAGACGCCAAGTGCGAGTTGCGGTTGCTGGAGGATATCTCAAAACCAAATGCTGGGTGGCGAGTGTTAGTCAGCCTTGGTGGAGGCCGTATTATTGAACTATAACTTTAAAGCTTTATCGTATATCGCAACTAGAAAAGGGAGGCCTAATTTTTTTTGCGGCTCACATAACTAGATATATTTATGATTATTTAGATATAAAGCAACAAATATAAAATAATATTGTTCTGCTGATTACGCAGATTATATTTTCTTCTGTTTTTGTTATCATTGTTGTAATAGCTTATAATTTAAACTATGTTTTTCAAGTTTCTTTGACCATTTATGTAATTTTATCTGCAATTATTTGTTATTTAAGACTTTATCCAGAAACACCTGACATGGATTTAGATGTGCAGTTCGACTGCTGGTAGATAGCTCATATTTGGTAAAGATTTTTCGGGGGAAAAATCTCAAAGCTTTACTGAACCCCACCTTGCTGGACTATGATCTCTTTTTACGTATCAATATTTGTTACACATATTCAAGTTTAGAGATCGATTGATATAATGAAGTGCTACAAAATATTTATTTTAGTGTTCTTTTTATTATTACTATTAAAAACTTGGAATTTCGGAATTAAAATATGTTCATATATATATATATATATATATATATATATATATATATATATATATATATATATATATATATATATATAACTATTTATATGCGGTCAGATTTGTAAATAAATGAATATATATATATATATATATATATATATATATATATATATATATATATATATACTTAACCTTAACACTTGTCTCTGCCGCATACATGAAGTCGCTGATGGGATTCGCATAGATGTGTACGATTTAATTTTATTTAATTTAGCTATAAACATTAACATTTATAGTTGGATTTACACGTAAGTGATGTATACCCTTCTTTCAAACGACATTGGTTGAGATAAAATCGTAGGTCTCAAAGTATAGATAAATCAGTTAGAACTAGCTCATTCACATACTCTATATTTATTATGATCAAGGTTGCGAACTTGATATAAACACCAGACCTATAAAGTACATACATTTGTCAGGATAAACTAAGAATTTTATTCTTAGTTTATCCTGACAAATGTGTTTACTTAATGGGTCTGGTTTTTATATCAAGTTCGCAACTTTGATCATAATAAATTTTATCACCGCCCGAGCAACCATTGTTTGTTTAATACTCCATATTTGTTTCTGTTTAATGTGATGCATTACTGCGACTCGTGAACAGTGCTCGATTAAATATTTTCAATTGAATTAAACGAAGAATTAACATCTTCAAATCTTATTAAGAATAATGATGTCGATATATTTATTTACTTTCAATCATAAAAAATATTTGGCCTATGGATTTTTATTTTCCTGTACTTGTTAGTACAAAACGGTCTTTGGTAATGCTTCAGAACACTTTATTTTGTGTTAAAAAACCACATATTATCGCGCTCATTTATTTGCTCTCTTCAATTAATTTTCTTGATCAGAAACATTGCCGCTTCAAGTAATTTTTGTCTGAATGCTTTAATTAATGAAGAATGTGGACTATGAAAGTGGATATTAGGCATGTAGCGGTGAAAACATTTTTTATTGACGACCGGCAGATTATCCTGACTTACCGGTGGTCTTTTTGTGAAACCTGTCGGTACTAGTGGTATAAAGTCATTCCTTTCTTTAAAACCAACTAGGATAATCAATTCGCTTTTGTCAGTAGCTGCTGTCATGTGTCATGCCAAGATGCACGAGATTCAAAGAAAATTACAAACATGGCGTCTAGCGACACTGGTCTTACAGTGTGGAATATTTAGCTTGCCATAACACGGACCGTGGATTCAATGCTGCTTTTATTATTTTTCGAATCGTCGGCCATTCGCTCCAAAGCCTTGCTAGAACCCTCTGAACTGAAGACTAAAATCTGACGTAATATTTAGTTAGCATACGGTTTTTAATATTTGCCTACTTCTATTTTTGTCATTTATATCAGTATCTTAATATTACAAGTAATCATTTTAAAATAATTTAATATAAATATTTTTATAATTATCCCGATTTCACGATTTGCCAACTTCTATCGCAGTTAAGTGGGTCATCATTCCTATTTACATTTGAAACAGTGAAAGTTGTTGTTCTTCGTTGCGCAGTGCAATCACCACATTAAACGTATCGACGATTTTACTTTTTGGGTGGTCGATTTGCCGTCTTAGTTCCACAACGATCCGATTGATTCTCAATTCCAAGTACGCGTTGAGTTCGCTTCGTGGTGGCTGTGTTCTGATTCGTCCCTTCACGCCGAAGGTATCCGCACCATTCGTAATAACTACTGTAGATAAAGTTCGATCTAATATTGATTGAAGGACGTTTCTGTACCTCATTTCCAGTACTGTGCACTGAGTGTTGTTAGATTTCTAAATATAGTACAGGAAATGAGGTACCGAAATGTAACACAGCCTAGGTTAGATCGAACTTCCTTTCCAGTGTTTAGTAAGAATGGTGTGGAAGCCTTAGAAGTGAGGGGACGAATCAGCAAAGCCACCAAAAAACTGAACTCAACGTGTATTTGGAAATAAGAATTAATCGGATCATTGCGGAATCGAGAGTGCAAATCGACCAAACTCGAATTTAAATCGCGGTTACGTTAAATTGAAACAGTGCTTTGTTGTCTTCGTTGGAGTAGCGTTGCGTTTTAAATAACTAATTTGTGTTTCGTTTCATACTAGAAATTGTGGTTTAAGGTAATTTAAATATGCATTACTTGTACCAAAATTGGTGCAAGATCGACTACGCACGTCGGTACCTGCAACGTGCCAGTGTCTCTCTAAGCAGCATAATTATCGAATAATGTGATTTAACTCTGTGTAGTATACTATATTTTAAATGATGCATTTGGTTGCGTAGTGCTGTCCTTCTTTTTGTAGATTTGACCGCATTTCTCTTGTGCGGGACAATTGGTAGCACTCATAGGTCGGTAAAATCTTGAACTTTTTTCATATTCAGATGATGTAATTTTTGGCCTCAGTTGATGGGTTCTCACTTGTCCCTTCTTCTTTAAGCCTTCAATTAGCTGATTGTCTGAAAATGACGTTGGATCAAGATTTTCCATTGTTCAATAAATGTCACTTTAGTAAAATACACATGTTTATAGGTAGTTGTGTGCGCAGAGGGTGACAGGGATAAGTTTTTGTATACATTTGAGTATTAGAGACTAGGTATGAAGACCGGATATTAGGAAGACAATTAAAAATACATTTGGATTTAAAATAAATATAAATATATCTGTCTTGAATGAGGATTCCACATTTGCCACAAGTTGTGTTTTACTCCTGTGCGTATTGTGTCGACCCTGAAGATGAACCTGGAAATTCGGGTTCGAAAATTAGGTGAAAGAACAATGGTATACTATATTTGTCGTTCTGTACTCTATTTCTGAAAACCGACGCAAAATTCGAACTTTACACATCTTGCATGCAGAACTTCAATAGAGCATGTGTTTGCATAACAGACTTAACTTTGCTTAATTTCTGAATTGGGTTTTGTGAAAGTTAGCCGCACATTTATTCCCGCAGATATTTTCTGCAGATACTAATGTCCGCAGTGGTCAAGGAATCTATACAAAATTTGTTGGCAATAAAATATTTATTTATGCTATATATTTTAATTACTCAATGTTTAGAAATGAATTCAACTGGTACAATGAAAACAGTCTTTTAAATTGTACAACAACAATGTAAACTAGTTAAATCAGTGGGTTGGCCTTTGCTGTATCACTTATTGAATCGGTAGGTTCCTACCATTTCCGCTACGTTACGTTGCATATTTAGAAGGCCAGGACGCTTCGTAAAGGAACAAGCGCAGCTTTAAATACTACGCCACAACGAATGCTGAATTTATGGGGTGCAATAATCGATTTCTTCTTTCGCGTTATTTTAGTGCTTTGCGTTGGTTTCATCCGGGTTTGTCTGGGGTAGATGCTGAACGCCTTCTTCTTGCTCGAGGTCACTATGGAAGTTTTCTGGCTCGGAAAAGCCATTCAGCATTGGGAAGTTTTACACTTTCTGTGCGTAGAGCTGGTGATGAGGTGACGCACATTCGTATACAGAACACTGGTGATTTCCTCGACCTGTATGGCGGGGAAAAATTCGCAAGCCTGGCGGAGCTGGTGGCCTACTACATGGAAAACGAAGGACAGTTGAAGGAGAAGAATGGCGATGTTATTCAACTTAAATTTCCGTTAGTATCAGAGGATCCTACCACAGAAAGGTATGCCAAAATTGGTTTATGGTGGAAATAGGCAATTTTCTAATGTCTGAATGATTTTTGCATTTCCTTGTTCAAGAATGAGCTGAAACTTTTAATCTCAGTGCCGAAATGCTTTTTCTCCTCGCATAAATCATGCTACAATTTACTTTATTTTAGCACTTCATAACTTGATAGTTCGGCTTTGTTATCGCACTTGTTAAGTATTTAAAAGGCAATTTCTAATGCACATACGTGCGCAATCAACATATTTAAGCATTAAAGGACATTTTAATACAGTGTATGCGGAATTACGCCAGATAAGTTAGCTTGAGGTAGAAATGAAAACTATTTAATACTCGGTTGTTCGGTTCCGGCAAATTTAGTCGTTGTCTCAGTAGATTTGTTTGCTCTGTCTGTTGTCATGCAGACAACACCTTTCTGCATCTATTTCGAATCGAAACTGTAGCAGCCATCCTGGTTGCGTGATAATCATTCTCTTGTGCTCCGTACGATGGATTGCGCAGTCGCGAATCAAAATTTAGACGAAAAACTGCTTTGTATTGTACAACTGTGTGGAAGTAAGGCACTAAAGCTTTGCGTAATTTAATTTAATGACTATGCATACCTGCGTATAAATGGCAAATGTAGAAAGATAATACGTGGACGAATACAATGATATCACCTATTAAACTGTGGCTTTTGCGTTGCCCCTAATAATTGAAACAATTGAACGGTAGACTACAACTAATTAATTTTAATGTTATAATCTCCATTTCGGCCTTCTGTTTGCGTTTGTAGCTCAATAGTTTTTTCAAGGTAGCAAAACCTTTATTTTTCCTAGAGGCTTTGTACAGAAGGTCTATCAACTTTTATGTATGCCCACCAGATAGAGGCAGATTTCGATATCGTTTCTTGTTTCCCTTAGGTGGAACCCATGAAAACGCTGGCGAACAGAACATTTTCGATGAGTCTGGCCGGCGCCCCTGATTTCTTTTGTCTGTTCTCATTCTATCAAATGGGGTTCGCCACATGCTGACTGGGAGCTGAAATATTGCTTCCAGAGGCTGTTGGAGATGTATGACAGTTGTTTAAGTAACACCAGGAGGAAAATCCTGGCGTAACCGGAAATGTGTGCTGCACAGTTTCTATGTATCCACAATCACAACATTTTTTATGTCTATAGGTTAAACAATTGTAATTATGTTGCAACATTGACGTAAATAGTCATATCACTACCCGAGTGATAACACGTTACCTATTAACCATTTCGCAGGTTCGAGAAAAAGAAATCGAGACTTAATTGTTTACAGATAGTAAGAAAAATCCATTACTTAGTGGGTTTAATAAGTTAGGAAGTTACCAACCAGCCAAAACAAGAAACAGAAGTAAAAGCGAGTCAGATTTGTTACCACTAGCATAATCACTTGAAAACCCAGAATGTATATAAATGAATGATTGTATAGCGATGGTTAGTATTCCCAAAATAAATGGCCTTTATCCACTTTGTTATTAATGTATTTCGCTGCTTCCTAATTTAGAAATATATATATATATATATATATATATATATATAATCCTTGATTTTCTTTGAATATGTTTAAAATGTGTATTTCATTGGAGCAAAAATAAAGAAAAAATGTGTTTAATTATGCGAGTTTTTATATTTGTATATATATATATATATATATATATATATATATATATATATACACTATATATATATATGCTCTATATATATATGTATATATATAAGCATTGTATGCAGTTCATTTAGTAAACCGGTTTCATCCTGGTTGGACACTCGTAAAGAACTTGCCAGAATTTCTGTGGTTGGGGCTCGAACTCATCCATTGGATGAATTGGTATATAATAAAATTATTTCATAATTTTAATCGATATTTTTATACATGTATACATTTTGAATATATTTGGGCCATTCTATTATACTAACCACTTTTACATATTTATATTTATACATATATGATTTGCGTAAATTTGCAGGATTGTTTTATTTCTGGTCAATATTTACTACTATGGAGTGCCCAATAATAATGATACTGGTCAACTAGATAATTTTCATTTTATACCTTATGTAAAATTTATTATATACCTTCAATGTATCTCGTATAAAATTTGATGAAAGGCGATAGTTAGCTTTTTTATGTAGCAAAATTATTGCTGTTAGACACACAGTGGCCTCTAGTTTTAGTCCTTTCAGGATCAGATGATGAAGCCTATCTTATTTAGTCGAACAAACTGAGGCTGCGCTGTGGATTTTTTTGTGATAGATATTGTTTCCCTCTTATGTTTTAGCTAGGAGTGACAGCACAAGGTCTGCCGTTTGTACGAAACTTCTTTTATGGTTTTTAAAAATTTCCGGTCATTATTGTTGAATTATCAATAATAACCTAGTCTACATCACTAGTCAGTTAAACATTTGTGCACAGAGAGATTAATTGTCACTAGACGACATTGTCTAATCGCTTCTATGCTAATTCGTTTCTGGGCTAACTAGTTTTTGCATGCACTTATCAGAAATTTAATAAATTTTTCGCATTATTTTTATCTGTTTACCAACTCACAGAATGTAAAAATTCCTAATTAGTGCTGACTCGATGTTTGAATTTAAAAAACATCGTACATTATTTTTGTTTTCAGTCTTTAAAATTGATAGTTCACTTTGGTTCGGTTTTATGTAACAGAAGGATTGTCCAATTTTATGAGCGTAACAATGACATTTCTTACCGCGTGAGCAGTCTCAAGTAAAATAGCGGTTTTATGACACAATTTTTATAATGCGGAAGAAATGTTATTCGGTAGTTAAAAGGAATACGTAAACTAAAATTATTTCAAGACATTCTTCTTGGTTGGTTTCAGCATGTATGCATGGGTATGTGTGTTGTGGTAAATGTGTTTGGTGAGTTATCTAGATGAACTATTTTATAAATAAATGTCTTTAAGTGTAAAGTTGAATGTTAAAACTGATTATATAGCCTTTGATGTTTCATTTTGTTGAAAATAATTTTTTAGGTGGTTTCACGGTAGGATAACGGCAAAAGATGCTGAACGTTTGTTGTCTGATCGTGGTCGACATGGCAGTTATTTGGTGCGTGAATCAATTAATCGACCGGGTTCCTATGTACTTTCGGTTCTGACCGGCGAACAGCTTGTTTCTCATATTATTATTCAGCACAAAGATAATGGTCAATTTGACATTGGTGGAGGACACGAATTCCCCTGTTTGAAAGATCTCATAGACTTTTATAATAACACGCCAATGGTGGAGCAGAACGGGAGACTGGTCTCATTGAAGCAGGTTAGTTAAGCATAGAGTGGTTCTGCTATGACTTTCAACTATTATAATCAAGGTTGCGATTTTGATATAAGCACCTGGCCCATTAATTACTTACATATGTCAGTATAAAGTAACTAATGGGTCAGGTGCTTATTTCAAGATCGCAACCTTGATTATAATAATTGTTATCACCGCCCGCACAGCCAGTGTTCGTTTAATGACTTTCACCGGTTTTTAAATAAAATGTATAATTTTATGTTCAGCCGTTTTTTCTATTAGCAATTTAATTTGTTAAATTCATTATCTATTAAAGCATAGCTTTATTAGAAGGCAAGATTTTATATTACGATTCAAAAAGTTAACGGGAACAAATCATACTAAATTTGTATTTAACAGATTGAAAAACTGTTATTATTCTGGATCCTGATTCAAAACCAATGTTTATCTATACAACAAACTGACTGCTAAATATAAATGTAAAGAATGCACTATTTGTAACCAATCAAGTTGTTTTTATTTATATAATTGTATCGCTGCCCAGTGAGCCTAATAGATTCGACCGCTTAATTACTTATCAAGCGAATTGAAGAGATTAAGAAATACTGTCCATAAGGAGAAATTTTCTGCATTAGCTGAACACATTGTTTGCATAAAGAAAATTCAGGACCATGCAGATGTTTTGGTTTCTCTTTAAGCATGGAACGAAAACTAGTTATTCATTGCGGAAGCAGTCAGGTGCAATATCATTTGTTCGCAGCTAAATAAGCAAAATAAATTGCTACATGCATTAAATATAAACTTGAGAAGTGTACGTGTATGTGTGTTTGCATGCCTCTGCATGTGCGTTTTCCGCTTCCTGTTTGCTGTTGTATGTACATAATCCGACTCAATTCCCTTTTTTTTAAACGTCCGAGTGTTGCTATCTAGTTGAGCGTGGCCGAAATGAAAATTATTTTTTTACTATTTTTATACATCTGCCTTATAATATGATTATGATTCAAACCACAGTTTATTTCACAATTAACGCTACTGCATAAAATGGCGTTATAGGGAAGTATAATAATAACAAATAAATTAGGGGATTTAAGCTGCTGAAAGTAAAATAAATTGATAATAATGAAGCTCAGCAAGAGCAAATATTCCATGGAAAATCTGCAACGAGCATTTAGCAGAATCTACTAAGTATCAAAGTTTAACTTATGTTTACTTGTCCAGTCATTATTTTTAAAAATGTAGGTATTTTGAGTGCCAAATTATAGCGTAACGTCTTTGCAAATTATCTGAGGTTATACAGCCTGACCAGTGCTGAAGGAAGTTCTGTCTCTTTCGTCAGAAGTTTTTGTTATTATTGAGTGGTTCCTTAATACGTGCTGAACCCCAGCATCTTGTACAAAGATCGCATTTTCCATTTTCTGCTATGTTTAAGCTTTAACAGCAGTATTAATGTGTTATTAATAGGGTCGTAGTAATGAAATTTACTAAAGGAGGTTTTAATTATGCCAGAAATAATGATTCTGTTTTCAGATAAATAAGCATTTTAAAAATAATTTTATCCTCATATATGTACAAATAAACAGGTTTATTTATTTTCCAAATAAATCTAAACATACATTTAAATGAGGAGAGAGTGGGAAATGGGGAACTTTTTCCCTCTTTTCATGGTTCAGGAAGCAGACTTCAATTTGTTAACTAACACGGCTTCATAGATTGCTAACTCTTCTCTGATTTGATGCTTTATTCAAATGTATCGTGAATATACGTGCGATGTTTCAATAATATACTGTGAAATTACACGTGTGTGTACACCAATCGATTATTTAGACGTTTCCGTACTTCACACACTGATTTAGTTTCAATATTATGATTGTTTTTATAAAATGTGTTGAATTAGATATATATATATTTGAAGTGTAAAGGAGAACGAAAAGTTAATTGTTTTTGAAAAGAATTCATTTTATCTCTGAATAGTAATGTAGCTCATACTCCAGGAGAGTTGAATTTTTAATTATTAGGTGTAACATTAAATAATTAATAATTATTGTTAATATGAGAAGAGTTGCATGATTGAGCCAAAAGCACCCGGATTCGAACTACGGCGGCAGAAATTCTGGCAACTACTTCATGAGGGCTCAATAAGCACGAAACCAACCTAGTTGACGAATCTCGTTTGCTATACTATAAGATGTTTAGTTTATACCGCCAGCATATGTTCGTTCAAGTACGTTTATTATTCCTTAATCCTTTTAATCAGCGTATATATTTTAATGCCAAGTTCGCCGTGATGGTATGTGACTGATGTATTAATTTGGCAGCACGTTAAAACGTACTGATCGTGAGTTGTCAGCATTTCATCTGAAGAGCTCTTATTCATTTATTTGTCAATATTTTGGACGCATTCGTATGCACAATTAATTGACAGCAACTTTTCTGTCATTTCGTAAACGCAGTAGAATTTCCTGTGTGTGTAGCCATTACCGGAGCTAAACTAACAAAGCCAGCTATATAGCATTTTGATGGTTTAAGCAGCTTTTGCTAATATTTATTTTAAAAAATGTGTTCACAATTTGCCTGTACTATGAAAGAAGCCTTTCTCCTGCTTGTATATCACAAAATGTGGGAAGGCGACATAAACGTCCTGTTACCAAGAACAGGTAATTATGCAATCTCCTGTCGCGCAGTGTTATTTTTTAAGTCACACTGTGTTTCCTATGTATATTTGTTTTATAATGTCTATCGAGGCAATTTTTACGATTAGTAGGCCGTTTTGACCTTCCGGTTTTCAAAATTAATCATTTATGCATTCAAATACTGAAATCGAGCTATAGTTACCTATATGTCTGACAAAATGCACACATCTTAATTTATTAACATATATTATTGCCAAGGTTCCGATAATTTACGAGCTAATTCGTGGCGCTTATTGAAGGCTGCCTAAACACATTTTCCTTCCGAATTAGCTGTGCTTTAAATTGCATTTACACGTATAGTCTCGTAGAAACTCTAGACATTTAGAAAGGCAGTCCCTTTCCACCAAAAATGTTGCGAATCCGAATTGCTTTTTTCGCGACCTACGTAAACTTACTATCGGTCTATTTTCCATGCATGGAGAATTTTTTTGCCACAAATAATTTCAATAGCGTTATACTTTTAATAAGTGAAGGTTAAGACAAGTGGCTCAAGGGAGTTGCGAATTAACTAAAAACCGTAGGGTCAAGCCCAACGTTGGAGATGATTAATTTTGTCCGTCCGCCAGAATTTTGTACAGTTGCTGCCATTTGTCAAGTTTGGCTGAGCGCCATGACTTTGGCTGAAATGAAAGCGGGTTGATGGTGGCTTACATCGTAGCAACTGATACTATGGCAACTGGCGTTAATATACTCTGTGATGATTGGCTGAACAAGACATTCGAAAGTGAGTCTAAATATTCGGATTTAAATCACGGACAAGTGACATAGGTACCTTGTTACGCAGAACAAGGTTCAAGTAATTGTGCAATATCTTGTCGCGCAAAAAAATTGTTTCTTTTGCGTAATAATTTAGTTCATTTAGAGCTTGGAGAATAGGCCATAGTCAGCATGAACATAATGGGGAGGCATTCGGATTGATATGCGTCTGCTTTCGGCTTATGCCATTATATGAATGCTTAATTAATCTGTTTAATTAAATGATCCGGATTAACACGAAATCATAGTAATTGTTATCAATGAAAGCGAGTTTGTGAGGCTATTGCTGAAGTGAAATCGTTGAGAACGGTTGTTATTCTCAATTTCGAAAACGTTAAATAGACATTTTTAATTTTTCAAATGCAAAAACTGCTCAGTGCGCTTTTTTGATTGGACTGATTGATTACTAATAAAGGGAATAAAAAAATATTTTAGACTAAACAAAGCTGACAAAGGAAAGAAAATTTTCCACAACCTTGCTTATATAAGGCGCATTCGAAATTTTGCGACTTTCCAAGTGTTTTACTTACTTACTTTACTTTACTGCGGCTGACTCCTTTTGGGGGATAAGCCGGCTCCATTGATATCCCGGATTATACCTCTCCATGCCGGGCGGTTGGCAGCCATTTCGGAACATAAAGAGGGCCAATGACGCTGACTCCTTTTGGAGGATAAGCCGGCTCCATTGATATCCCGGATTATACCTCTCCATGCCGGGCGGTTGGCAGCCATTTCGGAACATAAAGAGGGCCAATGACGCTCCCAGTGACGTGGACCATAAACATTGCGTAAACCAAGGAGTTCCACGTCCGATTTGATTGTTGCAAGCCATGTCTTCAGTTGCCCACCTCGGCGGCGGCGCCAGTTTGCACATTGACCTGGGTTCATCACCTGCCGTACCAGTTCGTCTTCTGGTTTGCGTAGTACGTGCCCGAACCATTGAAGTCGACGATGTTGGATCCAGACGGATAGTTGCATGATGTCACCACATTGGTGACGAACAGATGCGTTCCACATCCGGTCCATCCATTTTTTCTTTGTGATGTACCTGAGGCACAAAGCTTTTTGGAGTCCTCAGAACGTAATGGCCAAGTCTCACAGCCATACAGTAGCACAGGGCGAACAGTAGCCTGGTAGACTCGGATTTTCGTTTTGAGGCTGATGTCACTACTTCTCCAAAGTGAGTTCTTCAATTGTAAGAAAGCAAGTCTGGCACGGTCGATGCGTGTTCGGACTTCATTCTTTGCTTGACCAGTTGGAAGCATTTTTGAGCCAAGGTACGTAAAATCGTCGACTGTTTTGATTGGGCTGTCGTACACCGTGAGTTGCTCATCAGATGAAGATACACCGATGACGAAGGCTTTCGCTTTGTCGGCATTGATTTCCAGGCCAACGGCTGATGAAAACTGGGCCACTTGATCCAAAACGGTTTGCATGCTCCCAAAGCTGTCAGCAAGGAGAACAACATCGTCTGCGTAATCAACATCCGTCAGCCACAGGTTATTTGATACTTGAACGCCTCGGAACCCAGTTAGCGCGTTGCTCAGAATCCAGTCAACCGCATAATTGAACAATATGGGTGACAAGGGACATCCTTGTGGAACCCCTGTGTGCAGACTGAATTCATCCGATTCTTCTCCGTAAACACGGACTCTGGCTTTGGTGGCTGCATAGTAGGCCTTGATCAGATTGACGAGTTTTATGGGCATTCCGTCGAGCAGCATGATGTTCCATAGGGAGTCCTGATCAACAGAGTCAAAAGCAGCTCGGAAATCAATGAAACAAGCGACGGTTGGTTGTTGAAATTCGTTGCGATGTTCCAAAACTCGCCGTAAAGTAAAGATCTGATCAACACAGCCTTTGCCTGGGCGGAATCCACCCTGATTGGGACGGGTACGGGCATGCCGCTCATTACAGAAGCGGTTCAATAGAATCGACGCCAACAGCTTGGATGCGGTGTTGAGAAGACTGATACCACGGTAGTTTTCGCACCTTGATCTATCACCCTTTTTGGGAAACGGTAGCAGGATTGACATTCCGAAGTCTGACGGGCATGCTTCTTGTTCCCAGATAGGAGAACAGTCGATGGATTGATGGCAGTAGTGTGCCTATACAGGCCTTGTAGATCTCTGCAGGAATTCCATCTTCACCGGGGGATTTCTTGTTCTTCATGCGCTGGATGGTCGTAGCGATCTCAACCTCAGTTGGGGAAGAGCAGTCTACGTCGTAGCTGGGTGTAGATGCTGTTGGTGGTTGCGGTGGGGAGCGGTCACTGTATGGTCGGTTCAATAACTGCCGAAAATGTTAAACCCATCTTGCGATTTTGCCATTGACATCAGAAATCAAGTCTCCTGTTGCGCTGCGTAGAATTGTCTCTGCATTGCGCTTACCGGATGCTTTACGTATAAGACGGAAGAGACCCCGAAATCACCGACGTTTGCAGCCGATTCCATGGCGGAAGCCATTTCATCCCAGTACTGCTTACGGTCAGCCCGAGCAGACCTCGTGGTTTCACGTCTCAGGTGGCGATAATTAGGCGCGTTATTCATCCGGGCATCTCTTGCTTTTTGTGACGCCCGTATCGTGCGTTCAGATATCCAGTCTTTATGGTGACTTTTGATGGTTCCGAGCGTTTCAAGCGCAGCTTGCTGAGTAGAGAGTTTCAAGTTATTCCATTGATGCTCCACATTGGTTTTATCTACGGCATGAGTTCCACCGTCAGCGGAAGTCAACTTTGCAGTGATTGAGGCAGATAGCGCTGTACAACGGGATGGGTCCGTTAGGGTTGCAACGTTCAGGCGTCTCGTAGGTTGATGGCGCCGTCGGGACTTGAGATGAAGCCTCAATTTGGCACGTACTAGAGTGTGGTCGGACCCTCTCTCGGTTGCCAGTTTCAGCTCCTCGGTATGACCTGCAATCTTCGACAGAAGACATCCAACGCGACCGTACCAGAATGTAGTCGATCTGATTGGCTGTGTGACCATCGTTTGAATACCAGGTGAGCAAATGCTTCCGAGGGTGTTGGAAACGCGTATTGGTAACGCACATATGGTTGACATCTGCAAAGCTGATAAGTCGTGCTCCGTTCTCGCAGCGTTCACCTAGACCAAACTTTCCCAGTATGTGTCTGGTGGATGAGTCAGAAGGTCCTGTTCGTGCGTTCCAGTCACCAGCGACAAACAGTATGTCGCCTCTGGAAATTCCGTTGATAGTCTCTTGCAGTTGGTCGTAGAACTCATCATATCATCATCTGAATCAGCTGCGAGGGTTGGTGCGTAGACGGCTACCACTGTGATGTTGAATGGTTTCCCTCTCAGTCGGACCGTTGCGATCCTCGGTGATACAGGATTCCAAGCCAGCATGGCTCTCTGCGCCGTAGGACCAAGTAGAATGGCTACACCGTGTTGTCCGGACCCGTCAACTGGTCCGCTGTGATGCATCAAGTATGTTGATTCTGCAGACGGTACTTTTATCTTCGTTGATCCCGTGCCGGGCAGTCGGACTTCAGACAGGCATGCAACTTCAATCTGGTAGTCATATAAAGATTTGGCCGTGATTGCTTGGCTGCCGATATCAAGCAGCGTTCGAACATTCCAACACCCGAAATAAATAGGTGTTTTCGCGCTGATAAAACCAGATAGCTTTTCACTTGACACCCTAGCCTCTGGGGAAGCACAGAGCGCGTCGCTTGCCGGGGACGCCGTAGCATGAACGGTATTCATAGATTGTGACATTTTCATGGAGTTTTCATGGAGTTTCTTGGGAATTTGGTACAAGTGGTGTCCCCTCACCACTCGGCTATTTGATCGAGGACGCACCTCTAGCCTTTGCACATCCAAGCGCAGTCTGCAAGGCAGCAGTAAGTTGCATGGTTGCCGGTGGCTGTTGAGAGCTCATTCGCCATTCGGAAGTACGGGGTACTGTCCAGGAGTCCATGTAATCCTGTGGCTGTTGAACCCTTTTGTGGCGGGGAACACACGCCGAGTCATGGTGCCGTCGTCGGGCTCATGTGGTATTTTATAGGAGATCCGATTGCCGGTCGGAAATCCACCACGCCATGGTGACACCACCGCCATAGCCCCGTTAGCCCATGTACGATCGGCCTAGTGTTTTCCTAAGCTTGAAACGAAAACGAGTTACATATTGCGAAAGCAGTTCGTTGCAATATAATTTCGCTGTGGTCAAATAAGAAAAAGAAGTTTGTACATGTATTAAACATAAAATGAGAAGAACAGGCCAGAGTTAGCATATTAACTTGTATATATTAGATTCCGACAGTGAACAATATTTTCAATACTATCTGCTTAATTAAATAATGTAAGGATTATCATAAAATTATAATAATGGTTGCTGGAGTGAAAGTGTTCATAATGGTTGTTATTCTCAATTTCGGAGAAGTTAAGCCTATCTAAAAGTCCTGTGTTAGTATCCTTTACAAATGTAGTGATGAGTTTTCTATGAAGTCGCTCTGTGAATGACTTCATTTTAATTTGACTGTGTTACAGCTTTAATACATTTGTCAGTATAAACTAGGCATTGTCTAATTCAGAAAAGGCAATTCCAGTAGAACTGTTTTTGTCCCTATTGGGAACTCATCACGTACTGTCCAGAATTTGCCGCGAACTAGGCTTGAACTTGAACTTGCTGCTCTAACCACTGATTCACCCTGCCGATGAAAATGCAATTCATCCAATAGAAAGATTTCGTCCTTATTGGAAAGTTATCGAGTTCTGTCAAGAATTTGCCGCGAACATGACTGGAATCCAGGCGTTGTCAGAATGGCTCAGTGGTTAATGCAACAGAGTCGGAAATGTCGGCTACACAGTTTGCCGTCGTACTCTGATGATCATCATAGTAGGTCGAAACGCGTCAGTGCGTGCAACTGGCGGTTGTTTTGCTATGTTGTTCGTCGATTGGTTAAATACAATATAATTAGTGTTTACTTCATGCTCGCAATCTTTATTTAAAGAATTGTTACCACCACCTGCACAATCAATTTATGTTTAAGGATATATACATACTTGCCTGTATATTTATATATATATATATATATATGTGTGTGTGTGTGTGTACTTGGAACAGTTCGTTTGACATATACATTTTTGATGGTGTAATTATTTCACCGTGATTTTATACTAACTTGCTATTGTAATCTTTTTTTGATTATTGTTACTTATGTGTGCCTTCTTTCAGTGCGTGATTGCCTCATTTACTTTGTACGATGCGCAACCGTGTGTGTCGAAGGCATTATAATTTACTCGTTTATCATTAGTTATGCGTTCTTTGACAAATTGTCATGCGATGCTCGTCATTCTTCGACCCAATGCCTTTTACCTCTATCTCCTCTTCGCCTAACAAAATCAATTTGACAGATTATGCGTAAAAAGAATTCTAAAGTTTTTTAGCATTCATGATAAATGCATTTGGCTGAGTTCATAAAATTGTTTTTAAAACCTTTTTAGCCGTTCAACGCAACACGACTAAATGTGATCGCAATAAATAATAGAATAACATTGCTTGAACGTAAAATTGGACCTGACGGAGTTTCGACTGGATTTTTAGAGGAATTTGAAGAGCTTCAACAGGAGGTCCAGGTATGTCCATCTAAAGCAGTTTCTGTCTTAAGATATGTTATTATCTGCCATCATTGCATCAAAATACGTTATTTTGCACTTATAGATTTAAATCCTGCTTGGTAGTAGTCGTGTAACTGAACTTTAATAGATTATAAATTTTTACCTTCTCTTTTGATGGCGCCATTCACTACGACGTGCGATAGTGATGATAAACGTCACAGTTAAAATCGCCATGTTGTTTGATGGTCTATGTCGCCTTGTTTTGTAGATTATTTGAGTTAGTTTGTGTGTTTTATCAGATTCTAAATGTCCACATTATTTCTTGTTGTTCAGTTATGCCTCGTCTTCTGGGCTAATTGTCTACATACAGACGGAAAACTGCAGCTCCCGAAAACTTGATTCTGTAAGAGCTCGTAGTGGTAATACAGAGTGAAATAGACCTTTTCATTCAACTTTGTCGACCGCTACGTTGCCGAACATTTTCGTACATGAGAGAGCTTGTTTTTTACTTCTAAAAGTCCAGCCATTAACATGAGTTTCCTCGTTAGCCTGGCGAACATGCCTGAACTAGCTGCGACGGTGGTCGGACATAATGGAGCAGTCGGATTAAAACTGGTCAGCTTGTGAATTTTGCTCCGGAGTAATGCATATTGGCGCTTAGCTAAAAGTGACCTAATCCAAAACTAAGCGAATACATCAATTGGAGTTGCCTCGGTGGTCTGGCGAGCACTCCTGAACTAGTTGTGATGGTGATCACACATAAAATAGCGTTCGGATTAAAACTTTTCGGATTATTAGTTTTGCTCCTGCGTAATGCCCATCGGCGCCCAGCTAAAAGTGGCCTAAACCAGTCGAATGTATCAAATAGTAGTACTTTGATGGCCTGGCGAGAATTTCTGAACTAAATTCGCCGGTGATCAGATATAAGGGAGCAATCGGCTTAAAACCGGTCGGCTCGTGCATTTTACTTAGTGCTCACTGGCGCTCGGCTGACAGTGCTTTAAACTACATCGAACGAATGCCTTTGCTAAAAAATTGTGCATGATGTGGCAGCTATAATCAACTATTTCTTTATTAGTGTCATGTAGAGAAATGGGCAGTATACCGTACTTGACCATTAAGTTATTTCCTAAGAAAATGGACGGACAGTCCCAAAGCAGCTTGTATAATTTGGTAAGGACAATTGCAGCGAAGTTACTACGTCCATAAATTTTGGTAGATTTAGACTCATTGTGTTTTATTCGATGCCCAGGACGGTGTATTCATTTACGACGATAATTTGTTGGCTGTTAAGCACAATTGGTCATGATCAACGTTTCTGAGGCATTTTGCTTTTGATCATAGCAAACGAACACTTCCTGGGCATTCTTAACGACTATATGGATCTTGTCTTATTTATGCGCTAGTTGAACTTCATTGTTGGCTTGTCCGAGATCAGTAAACTGACAATGATCACCGATCTTCACTGCGGCAGCGGAGCCGAGAACTCAGCAAATAATTCCTCTAAATTGGAACTGACAAAGTTAGGAGCAGTAAAACATCTTTGTCGAACTCCGGCACCAATAACAAGCAGTATAGAAAGAGCGCTTCTGAAGTGAGCACAAATCGATGAGATAATGTACCAGGCGTCAAGTAGATGTCAAATTTTAGCCTGAATCACGCCATTAAGGGTAATTTGCCATAACAACATGAATGTCATCTGGTGGAGAGCGATTGATTATTCAAGAGAAGTAACTAAAGTGTGCCTGGGATACCGATGACTTAGGTGGCTTACGAAGAATAACGAAGGCTGCCGTACACCCACCGGGTACATTGTGGTGTACAGTTTGCTATTCTACAAAATAAGTGAGTAACTCAGTCTTCATTTTCTTATTTATCTCTGGAACACATTCATGTGAAGTTCTAGGGTGAAAATAGAGACTATAAACAGGCGATCAAGCTTGGTAGTCGTGAGACAGCTTGACGCTTGCTTAGGTTTATCTTTAATAGCGTCCTAGATGCTATTAGTTGCTCTTATAGGTACAGGGCATTGGGATGAAGCATATGTTTGCTATTGCAGTAGCCACTTTTGAGGCCGATAACGCTCCAATTGACCTATTTAGGGCTGACGTAAATACAAAAGAAATTCCTCGCAGAAGTGTACGAAGTAAGATAATGATGGAAGCAGCAGTAGAGCCGCAGAAGTGAATACGACTAAAACTATTTGCAATTTGTTTTACTAAAGGGGCGCGTTTTTTACGAGCACACTCTTATGAATAATTTATTATAGATAAGCCTTTGTGTCTAGAAAAATATGGCTTCGTGTGATGGTTTAGAATACTTTATCAGAATATTCTCAACACAGACAGCAAACCTAACTATAGAGGTATGGGTAAATAAATCTATGCAGGATGAAACGATCATAGTAACTTCTGGGAGAATCTGCATAAACGACCCAACCAATATCGGTGATCAGAACACTTCTGTGATGCATAACTTTACCCTCTCTCTAATCATTAATAACTGACTTGCAAATATTTATGTTATGCTGAAGAAAGGAAATAACATCCTACCCTGATGCAATGTTGATTAAAATGTTGATGATGATGGTGAGAATAAGAAGAATGATATTCCCGTTCGAGATGACACAATTATAAAGAATCACAAAGTGGCGCTATTTCGTTTGGGCTTTCGTGGCTATCTTTCGCTGTTTTAAATGGAATCAATTTGAATTAAAGTTACTTTTGCTAATTAATCTCCTTAAACAATAAATGATTGCGCGGGTAGTGGTAAACATGCTTTAAATCATGTTTGAGAGCTTTAAATAACCAGTCATCGAACAACATGGCAAAACTACCGTCAATCACACGTACTGACGCATTTCGACCTTCCATGATCATCATCAGAGTACTACGGCAAACTCATTATCGAGGATCAAACCGCAATGCATGTATATGGAAAGCAAAATTAAACATGCGGTCCTCAGCACAAGTAGTATGGGATATATTTAACCTGACTGGGAATGTTGGCTGCACAATTTCGATTCAGTCACAAACATTAACTATCTGCAGTTTTCGCCACACCTATATATATATATATATATATATATATATATATATATATATATATATATAAAGAAAATTAATCAATCATTGATTGCGCAGGGGGTGGTAACAATTCTTTAACTGAAGTTTGCGAACTTGAAGCAAATACCAATCCTATTGGATTTAACCAGTCTTCGAACAGAACTACTGTCAGTCACACGCACTGATGCGTTTCGACCTTCCAAGATAATCATCAAAATAAGACGCAAATTGACTATGTTCGTGACTGCATATAAATTGTGCAGTCAACATTTACAGTCAAGAAAAATATATACGATACTACTTTTGGTGAGACCCGCATGTTTAGTTTTGTTTTCCATATATATATATATATATATATATATATATATATATATATATATATATATATATATATATATATATATATGCATTGCGGTTTGAGACTCACTAGTTAGTTTTCGGTCGCACTCAGATGATGATCAATGGAGTTCGAAATGCATCAGTAGGTGTGACTGACGGTAGCTTCGCTATGTTATTCGTCGACTGGTTTAATAAAATGGGATTGGTGTTTACTTTAAGCTCGCAAACTTCATTTAAATAATTTATTCACCTATTTGTAAGTTGTTGCTGTAAATTGACATCCATAACTGTGGAAGAAAAATGGGTTGTTCTTGCATTGGCATTGCCATGGGGCTTTCCTTATTCCATGCGAAACAATGGTTAGTTTTGCTTCCTTCATTGGAAATTTCAGGAATGAATAATTCTGTTTAGAATCTTCGTTATAGAATTTTCTAATTTTGCTGTAGTATCGCGTTGTACCTCTTCGCGTTTAAATTTTGTTTTGTCGTTAAGAATTTGTAACATAGCTTGACTATAGTCCGTAGAGTTCATTAACACTACGCCTGTCTCTTTGTCTGGCTTCATGAGTCTGATTTGCTTGTTTCGTAGTAGCTCATTTAGTTCCTCCAGATGCCTTTTAGTGACCAGTTTATTGACTTTGAATGTGCGCACATATTGGCCATATGCACTTCGGAGGTCCTATTTAAAGAGCGAAATGTAGTTTTCCGTTGATTTTTGTTTTGTAGCATCTTCAAAAAGGCATTCGATTGATGCCTGCATATTCATTTATTCACGTTCGCTGATTCTAGTTTTGTTATACAGTATTTCGGCCAAAGAGTGAGAGAACTTCATTTTGGTGTTTCGTTAATTTGATGTCTGTGTAATTAAAATTAACTTTACTTGGATTCTCAGAAATTTTTTTGAACTTAAAAGATTGCGCTGCATTCCGCGCTAGTTTTTTATCTCTTTCTCTTCCTCGCACCTTCTGTAATCCAAGTAAATTCATACGCATAGGTATGGGTAGTCCTCTTGGACCAGTATTGGCAGACACATACATGCACCATTTAGAAACAACTGGTTTAAAACCATTTATCAATGGAGCTCATTCTTACGTGCGCTACGTTGACGATACTTTCATGGTCTCGTTGAAAAGGATGAAGATACAAATGCACTGCACATCACATAAACAAGGTAGACCAAGCAGCCAAGTTTACAATCAAAAGAAGAACAAGACGGATATTTATCTTTTCTAGATGTAGGAATAACGAGAGATGAAGAAGATACCATCGTAAGGCCAGTTCACAAGAAATCAAGCTGGACTGGACAGTATGTTCATTATTTCAGTAGTATGCCAAGGGCGTACAAAAGGAACCTGATAACCAATTTGGGCACACGAATACGCAGGATTTGTTCACCGAACAACATTGAATTAGAGCTAAATTTGCTTCGCGAAGCGTTGAGAAATAATGGCTATCTCGACTGGTTTATCGAATATAACTTGAGGCAACGCAACAAAATGGAGACCAATTTGGAGGAAAACAAAATACCCCAGAGATTAACGCTTAGTGTTCCCTTTGGAGGTGATCTTCCAGCTGAGATCTTCAAAAGAAAAGTAGTTCGAGCGACTAAAGCACAGTTTCCATCAATACAGGTGAGAGTTGTGTTCAACACAACAATACTTATGCGCACTAATGAAAAAGATAGCCTCTCTGTGACGTCAACACCTTTATCTGTATACAAATTTCAATGTACCTGCAACGCTCAGTACATCAGCAGATAAAAAAGGAGGCTGGAAACTAGAATAAATCAGCATCTCCCTCAAAAACTATTAAAGAGTGGTGCAGCTCCTGCACAAAAATCAGCAATTTGCGAACATGTACTACTCACAGGTCATGCTGTTAGTAGTAAGAATTTTTCAGTTCTGTACAAGGCAAAAACGGAAAAAATGCTTCTGGCTTTTGAAGCTATTGCAATCAATAAGCTAAACCCCTGCTTAAACGTGCAGAAAGTAATTCAAAAATAAATTAAATTGGACTGGAACAAAGACATAACTGACAGACCTTCAAAAATAGCCTACGTTCCGCAAAATACGACACACCCGTCAATTACGGACGCACCTACAATGAAAGCGATGACACACCACATGACGTTACGCAAAAGGAGTGGTCTAAATTGCGCAAAACAAAGAGAGACATAACGAAGAGGAGATTGGTTACGACAAATGTACAGTTGGGATTGGATGAACGAATATATTAACGAATCCAGAATAATGGCTGTAGATACTGGTAGAAATAAGATTTATTAATAAATGTTATT